>JAPMIB010000211.1:0-162606 GCA_034770305.1 Trichogramma dendrolimi
GTTTTGACTGCCCATAGTGGTCTAATAACTACTAACCTCTTTACTACTAGCAACAACATTATCTACTCCGCTTATATGCTGAATATCAGTAGGAAACTGAGATATGAGCTGGTTTAATTGAATCGGTGGAAGTTTTTCCTGTTTTTGCTTAAAAGCATAAATCAATGGTTTATGATTGGTGAAAATTGAAAATGAAACTCTAGACAAGAAATGTCGAAAATGTTGAAACACAGCATAAATTGCGAATAATTTACGATAATATGCAGGCCATGATAATTCTTTTTTGTTCATTTTCTTGGAAAAGAAAGCCAAAGGTTGCCACGAATTGTCAAAAAATTGTTGGAAGCACGCAATGATCGAATGATTAGAAGCGTCCGTAAACAATCCTACCTGCACACCGATTCGAAGGTGAACTAAAAGTGTAGCTGAAAAAATGCAATTTTTGCAAGCTTCAAATGCATCTTTTAGTTCAGGAGTCTACACGATAGGTTAAGAACCTTTTAACAAAGGTTTTGAACTGGCATTATGCAGAGGCGCTTCGAACTCTGAGGCACGCGGTATGAATCGACGATAAAAATTCAGCATTCCAAGAAAACGACAAAGTTTTTGTTCTGTTTTCAGAAGAGAATAATCACGAATAGCTTGAGCTCTATCATCAGGGGCACGAATTCCTTTCGAATAAATCGTATAGCCTATGAAAGAAATTTCGATAACACCAAAAACAGATTTTTGTACATTTATTACGAGCCCATACTTAGCCAGTCGTTCAAACTTCAAATACAGAACGCAGGTGTTGTCTGTGTTCTGTAGCAAAGTGAGAGAATATGAGTATGTCATCCATATGTACAAAGCAAAAATCTAATCTTCGCAAGACTTCGTCGATAAATCGCTGAAATGCTGTCCAGCCTTTCAAAGACCGAATGTCATATACGGAAACTCGAACAGGCCAAAAAAAGTTATTATTATTGCAGTCTATGACATGGTAAGTCATATAGGCCGCCGTGACTCGCCGAGTCAAAGCGGAGCTGAGCTCACAATCGGAGCGGAGCTCTCGTTTGGACCCGGCAGTCAGCGGCAGGCCAAACGGGCGGCCCGCGAGCTGGCCGTAGAGAGGGGGAAGCGCGAGCGGCCTCGCGCGGAGCTGCGTGTCGAAGCTCAGTAGTTGACCGATTGTGAATCGATCAGCAGCCCAACCGTCGAAGCGTAAGCCTAGACAGCGAATTACAGTCGAATCGTATTGTGTGCGAGAAGTGACCCAGAGTTTGGTGAGTAGTTGTACTTGCGGAGTGTGTGAGCGTGTGTGTGCAGATCATGTCGTGTGATACGTGTGTGTCCGCGTGGCGCAAGGGTGTGCCAGCGGATAGCCTCGTCGAGAGCCCGAGTCTGCAGGACGTTGTACTTGCAAGTGCTAGAGTGTGTGTGAGTGTGTGAGTGTGAGCGGAGACGTGGTGAGTCACCTCGTCGTCCGGGTTCGGCGCGACGCGGCCTCAAGGCCCTCAGGCGACCCGTGCTTCGGCACGACCGGCCTCTTGGCCTCGCGGACGCGAGTAATTTCGGTAGGGCTTAGACGCGAGATAGGCAGGGACACGGATATAGGCGCGATACATCGGCGTGAGCGAGTAGGCCTAGCGAGGCATCGGACCAACGTTGCCCGAGAAGAGTCTCGAGATACCTGTGCTAGCCGGCCAGGTAGTCGCGTAAGAACAAGGCATTTGTGCTGCTCGTCGGCGACGACCCCGCGGTCGTCTGGCGCTCCGCTTACGCGGAAAAGTCGACGAGCACACCGAGACGAAAAAGCTAGTGACGCGTGTCCGCGTACGAGAAAGGAGTCGAGTGAGGTGTACGTGGGCACGCCGTCATAAGTCATGCAAATATTCTCTTTAGCAACAGTTATTTGCTGGTAAGCTTAAACGAGATAGATTTTTGAGAATATGCTGCAACCATCGATGAAAAATGACGCATTGTGAATGTGACGAATGGAGTAACGATCAGGGATCGTGCGAGCGTTTAAAGCTCGATAATCACCACAAGAGCGCCAGTCTGAATCTCCTTTCGGAGCTAAATGCAAAGGAGACGACCAAAAGCTTTCGGAAGCACGAGCTGTACCAGCTAAAAGCATGTTGTCAAACTCTTTTTTTGATATTTTCAATTTTTCGGGATATAAGCTACGAACTTTACAAGCAATTGGAGAGGCAAGTACAGTGCGTTCATGATGACGCGCTTCATGTTTGAAAATACGTGGTAAGCCTGGTGGGCGAGTGATAGATTTAAATTCAGCTAGCAGATCGGAAAAATCTGATTGAGCGATGATCGTTTTAACACTAGCTTGAGAAGATGGCTGCAGTAATCCATGTATTCGAAGTCCTGTAATACCGTCAATAATTATCTTCATGCGGCAGTCTGATAAAAGATGATAATGGGCAAGAAAATCAGAACCTAGTATCGGTATATCAACATCAGCCACGACAAATCGCCAAATAAATTCACGTCGCAAGCCAAAATTCAGATTGAAAGTGACAAAACCGTATGTTTAAATTTTACTTCCATTTGCAGCTAACAAATCAAAATTTACTGGAGATTGACGCTCCCGAAGAAAGCAAAATAAAAACAGCAAAGATCTGATCCCGTGTCAATAAGAAATTTTTGTTTCAAAATTTTGTCAACAACAAATAGATGGCTATTCGAAGACGTAGAGCAGACACAGGCCGTCCTAATTGACCGCTCTTTGTGTTTTCCGACATAGCACAAGGAGAAATGCATCATTTTGGATTTTGGTTAGCGGGTATGATACCAGCAAACACGCGAGGATGAATTTGAATTTCTCGATTGCGAGGAAGAAGTGTTACGTTGTCGAGAGCGAGAATTTTCACGAGAATCACGAGAATTATCACGAGAGTTACGAGAATTATTACGAGAGTCATGAGAATTATTACGAGCGTCACGAGAATTATGACGAGATCCAGGGCGAGAGCGAGATGAAGATAAAAAATCTACCTACGTTGCAAGTCTGTAATAGCTTTGAGTATCGTGTCCTCAAAAGTACTGGTTCTCGGTACGGTCGACGTAGCATTCACGTTGAGAGTCGGCATGCACGGAGAAATCTCGATGATTTTATCAGCGAGCTCCGCATGTTTGTCTAACTGCATCCGTTTGAGTCGCAAGGATGGCTTGCACTGATGACGGCAAGCGATGAAGTCACAATTAACGCATTAGTTGTTCTGCACGATAGTTGCTCCAGTGAGCGTAGATGTCGCAGGAACTGCGAAGGTTTTCTGTCACCAAGCTACTCTTCGCTGATGAGCTGACGAACTCTTTGCTCCTCGGAAGCTGAAAGGTGCTCGATAAGCTTCAATCGTTAAAAGGTGTAAGGGTTCACAGTTGGAGGATTGGTAATTATATCCTCCACTTCCGATGCAACGTGCGCATCTAGTTGCTATACAACATAATAGAATTTCGTTGACTCGACTGTTATGTCTGAGAGAATGAACTGGCAATCTGCTTGAGCAAACCAGAGACTCGGTCGATCGGGGCAAAAAGTGGGTAGCTGCAGGGGCAGCAGCGAGGGCAGCGGCATCCGGTGCAATATTTGAATAGCTGCGCGATTATTTCACAGGTCCTCAGCTTCTTGTCGTAATACTTCAAATTCTTGGAGAAGTTGTTCGTTACGCTCGCGGAGGACAGCCGGAGTTTCGTCGCGAAACATGTTGAGAAGATGCCAGCAAAAAAATCAGGAATCGACAAGAAAAATTTTCCAAGGCCAAATGGAAGTATTCATAGTAGTCGAGGTCACCAATATAGAAAATCATAGAACAGAATGTTAATATTTTTTATTTAAGTTTATTGAGATGTTCTCGTCTCTATATCAACGTCTCTAATGATTGTAATAAATGAATCTCTTCTTGAACCGTCGCTCCCAGGCTCTGAACGTTGTTGGAATCAAACGACGTTCGCTACGTGGGTACCTCCTACTTTCTCGAATCCGCTTTCATGACAACCATTTCCACGACAAGTATCCCCGAAGAGGAAGCAAGAGGCGCAAGGGATGTAAAAACGATCCAGACGATGCTGCAAGAAGAAGACGACGCTTCTGGTTCCCGAACCCCTGATCACCGTAAGGTGGATGGAGGATGTACGGAAAAGGTACAGATGTAGCAGAGAAGCTTTACAAAGTCCCTACCGAAGTAATGTCTAACGACGGTTTCCGTTGGGGTACTCGTTTCGATGGGCCACTGGCTGCAGAGTTCACTCTGCCCACGTCCAAAAAAAAAAAAAAAAATACTCATACAAATATACAGTAACAAGCACAACCAGCTTCCTTGGCTTAGTGGGTATAGTTCTTGAAAAAAACACGCACCCCTCGTTGCGAGGGCTTAGGGTATGGCACTGCGACAGTAAGACCCTCGCAATTCGACGTAGGTTGTCCCCGGGATTCGAACTTACAATATCTCTGCGCCTATACGCACTTGCCGAACGACTCGTAATAATTTCGTGTTTGAAGCCCGATGCTTACATCGATCAGATGGTACCTGAACTCTCGCTTCTATTTTCATCTAAGTATACGATCGTCCGTTCATCTTGTTTACATACAACAGAAAATCGAAACATCTTGCAGTATTCCACCCAATGTAATAATTACGATCAGCTTTGACCGACACTGATTTGTCAGACGACCTCTTTACATTATAAGACCCCTTCCGGTATTACACCTGTACGCAGGAGAATCACTACACCCCCCCTCCCTACTGTTTCGCATTTTTCCAGACCCGAGGACCTGTGAGGCAAGGGAAACCTGGGGGTATACGAAGTGCATATATAGTTTTGTGGAATTTTAATTAGAGTTATAAAAAAGTTTGTATGCCAACAGATATAAAAAAAAGCAAGAAAAACAAATTTGTTACCGTTTTTGATCACATATTGAATGATAGAACTAATATGAAGGTCTAAATCAAAATTCTACAAAACTCAGCCCATAAAGGATACTGTTCTAAAGATTTTGATTCCTATCCGGAATCCCCACCTGAAAAACTCTGATCTGGACCTTGCGCACAGTGCCGAAAAGCTAAAATCGCAAAAGTAAGCTATTTTTAGATGCAAATGCCTATTCTACAACTTTTTCCACATTTTTTAGGGTTCAAAGTTGTCAATATTGTGTTGAAAATGTAGATTGACATCAAACTGGGATTTCTATAAAAAAAAAATTACAAAGTGGAGTAAATTCTTGTAAGACTCCTCTTAAGGGGGGATAGGCACCTTAAAATCGAAAAAAATTTTATTGGATTTTCGAGTAGGATTTTACCTCCCGTTTTTATTTTTCAAAATTCCAAAATTTTGATTTTGCACTGACATACAGCTGTTTCCGTGAGCTTTTTTTTATACTTTACGTGTTACATTTTTTCTTTTTTTGCGTTTCTGGCGAGTAGTGTTTTTGGTCATCTATTGTAACTTTCAGAGGATACCAATTGAGCTTCAGCGCCAGGGTTGCTCATACTTTTCCAGAACATCAATGCTTACAAACACAAGCGCTTTTTGAGTCATCGAGTTTGTTTTTGTTTTGACCGGTTTTTGACCGGTTGAGTTGATAGAGAATCAGCCACAAGTAGTTCATTTTAATTTATTGTCGGGTGAAGATATGTATAAACCATATGTACAACTCGTAAATTGCTTATTATTTAAAATGACTACTGATATACATGTAAACATGAGGAAGCAGTTGATATGTACTTGTAAAGGTGTAAGGAAGTACAAAATTCAACCAAAGTCAAGTTTCAGACATGGGTTGACTTTATTAGTATGAGAAATAAAATTTTATTTATCTTATTTCTCTCTTTAGTGGAAATCTTTGGGTTTTAATAGAGATTAAATTATAAAACTTATATGTTTTGTTTTGTTTTGGTATCAGAAAGAACATACTTCATTCTGAGCCAAATTGATTCAGGCAAACATAGTTATTTTGGAACTTTTAGTCATTTTTTTCATATTTAATGGAAAAAGAGTAAACGTATAGACTTCTAATATACACATTTGTTTATTTTCCAGAGTGTCAAATAGCTTTTGCAGGTGTAATATCACTTTTAACACTGTATCGTTGAGACTCTGAGTACCCCAGTTGCAGAGGCCCCAGACGTCTATTTCTTAGTGAATTTTTCCCTTTTAGTATGCTTTATCAGAAACAAAAAAAGACATAGATTCATTTTTGACCTGCAATATCTGTTGTGGAATAGCCCATATATACTTCTATGTACATCGAAGTGATAAAATGATATTTGGACTAACATTATTTTATATATTGTTACGTGGGATGAAGGTGAGGAGGGGATAAATGATGCGAACCCAAGACTTGCAGTGACAGTACGCAAGGAGAGAGAGAGAACAAGCAGCGCTCGTGGCTGCACAAACGGGACTCTACTCGACTCGGGCGCGACGAGATAACTAATGAGCTATGCTCATTACCTCGTCACGCGTGACGTAAGCGCTGGTCACTTGGTGGGGCTCGTCGGTGGGCCCACGTGACACGACCCAAGTTGCTGCGCGCCGACCGCGGCGCGAACAAACAACAACCAAAATACAAAAATTTTACTTATCCATCTCTCTCCTTAACGGTTTCTTTTATTAATAAACCAATTATTAACTCATAAACCTTTGATTAATTTTCAAATTATTACTGGTCAATTTGTTTTTGTTCTGCAAATATCTTAATCAAATACATAATCATTATAAATTAAACTAATGCATAAAAAATTAAATCAAGTAGAACATACATTTCTTTTCTTCTTCTATTATAATCTTATAAAATTTTACAAATAACATTTTAAATATAAATATTTTCCAATCATAGTTAAATTAAGTGCAACAAGCGTGCCTAAAAATTAAAAGAAAAAAAAAATTCCTCTCTTCTCTTAGTTGAACTAGTAATCAAAAGTAATAATATTATAAATAAAAACATAATATGCAACTGATTTAATACCTCGCTGCCGTCCGCAGGCTGGCAAATTATCTACTCTAATAGATTCATTTAAATCCATTGCACTGTGTCCCGTGCACGGCACGTATAAGCTAATTTTTAGCTATTATAATAAAATAATTTGTTTTTTGTCATGGCGAGCGCTTCATTAGGCCTATGTTCATACGATACATTCGAATCGGTTGCAATACCACTCGTTTGGTGGCTAAGTCATAACCGAGATAAGCCGTTTCATGTTTACGCTTGGAAGCTGCGATGCCTGAGCTGTGTACGTTGCGCACGCCTCGCGCTATGCATTACAAGCTACGTACGCCGTGTTGCGCTATATAATATGTATATATGGTGTGCGCTATGCAATGTGCCAAGTGTCATCTTCTGCATCACTGTATGCGTAGTGTGTATGTCTTTGTGCTATACTACGTGCGACGTACTGACGTGCTCTGCTTTATCTGCAAGAGCCTGTGTTCAATTGACACGCTGCTGCTATCAAGCGGCATTTTTTTTGCTCATTGATAACTTGTATGTTTATTTGCTTGATGCGTTTGCCATGAAATAATATTTATAATCGTACTAACTCTTATTTCTTCGACGTGCAAGAGGGACACACAATTTCATTCAAAATAAATGACTAAAACTTCAAAAGATTGCCGTGTGCATGTGGCTTTGAGTCATCATTAATGCCAATACTAATTTATAATGCAGTTTCAACATTTTCGCAACTATTCATTTTGCATTAACAACAAAATTATTTTTTAAATTTTTAGCTTGCTACTGAATCATTCATGTTCATGCTCCACCAATATGTTAATTTAATTTACAATAAATTTAAGCAGTTACAAAAAAATTTTAATCATATAAGCATACATTTTTCCCCTTATTCGATGTGCAATCATTAACAATATGGTAACGATATGGTAAATAAATTGCCTAATTTATTCGTAAATTATATTGTATTTGTAATTGTGAATCGTATTTTATAATTTGTAATATGATATAATAATCTTGTCATTGATACAAGATGTTTTTTTTTCAACACGACTCAGCGTCGTACACTCGTATCGAAGGAAGCTTTTGCCTTTCATTGGTTTGCGGCGCGCGCATGCGTGCTATTTAATACTCTACTTTCGATATCAATAATACGCTCTGCGTTTGAATTTAGTGGGCTTTGTAACGGAATATGATTCGAATTTCGTGCATTTAGTAAATTTCGCGGCGGGACGGCTGGAGCGTTAGGTGTAGTCGGTTGATTTTCGTCCTTCAAAACATTAACATTGTTGATATTGTTACTATTGTCGTTATTGTCATTGTCATTATTTGCGGGCGGTCTTCTGAGGTGAATCATCATTGTCGTGATTGAGCCAAATAAAGCGCCCAACAGGCGAAAACTCCATCCGTATATTGAATATAGAGTAATACTGTGGAAGATCGTATCGATAACTAGCTTTATTAGCTGTATTACCACCACACAGCCTGCTATACCAGCGCATACTGCGCCGAACTCGATGAAGCCTGCGTAGAGCGATCGAAAATATGATCGGGACATTTTGTTGAAAGTTTCCTCGTCTAGCAGTTTTTGAAAATTTCCGCTTTCGGCTGTGCGAGGTTTGTCGGCTAGTCGTCTCACCACTGACTCTAATAACGCTTGTCGCTTCAATGGGAATGCCATATGATCCTCGAGTTTCTCTAGCTCTTCCGCCGAATAAATTCCCGATGTCATGAAGGAACGAATTTCTTCGTAATTCCAGGTGGGAACTTCGAGCGGTTGAATTATGCTTGGTTTTTGCACTAGAGTCACGTTGGGGTTCATGGCGATAAAAGCGTCATCGATATTATATATCGCTGGGAAAATAACGCTGCACTCTCGCGGAGTACCCACGCGTGAAAATTCTCGTATTTGGCTTGAGGAAGCCTTCCGTGCCTTTGCATACAACGGGTAGTTCGTTGAAGCATGTTTCGGCTGCGCGGATTTGACACGCGACCTCCGTACAACTTACTATATGCGCGCTCGCCAGCCAAAATTGCAGAAAAACCGCGCTTTCTCATACGGCCAGAGCAAAAATATCTGGTCAGGATTCACTCTGAGATAGCGCGTTTCCTATAATCTGCCGCGCTAGCATGCATCTCTGAAATAGAGAGTCGCGATACAATGCGTCGAACTGAGTCTTGACGTGATGCGCAAATATGCGAGCTTTGTATTAAAGTATGCTGAGAGGATAATATTCTCGCATCTAATACTTGCTTGGCTGCGAGGACGGCATTTGGTCTTGTTTCGAGAAGAAAAAGTCGCGCGTGTTCCGTCGCTATCAGTGTGTAACCGCCTAGCGCTACTTCACCCCGTTTCTCTAGTCCGAATTGGATGGACGACGAAGTATTAGTGAAATAAACGTCGGCGCTCCCTCTTTATCGCGCACGCGTGTTCTCTCGCCTTCGTACAGAACAGCGTATTGATCGAAATTGCAAAAATTTCCCGAAGTAGATGGTTCCAAAAATATGATGTTTCGCTCACTCCAGCAAGCAATACCGGTTCGGTAATTGGATACCAGGTTATCAGGCGATGACATGGTTCAATCGCTCGTCAAATGACGCTACTCCCGTGCTCAATACGATTTCGAGGTCTGCGGTCTACTACTGCGTCGTGGTGTGCGTCTTGTATTGTATTTCGTTGCCCTGGCACCTACCGTCTGTGGTTAGTTCGCCCGCGACTGTCAGCGTACGTCTGTTTGTCGCGTTCGCGATAAGATCGCGAATTGTAAGTGATTCGAATTTGAATTTGTTATATTTTATCGCGTCGGCGCAAGCTTCCTTAGATAAGTGCGGACATACCTTGAGTCTCCTGCCTGCCACATTTTGTTGTGCAAAAAGGCGCCGCAATATCTATGACACGATGCACCAACACTTTGCAGCTAAAAAATTACACCTTCCGTAGGCCAGGTGCTGTAGGAGTTGCAGGTACACCTTTTGGGACTCCGGGTTTTACCGGCACGTCACAGCCCCCTATCGTTGATGTCATAACTGACGTAAAGTTTGGTGAATTCCGGCCGCACACGTAGCAGTCAGTGCGTTCGCTTTCGGTGCGCACCCCATGATGGCGATAAGCAAAATGATATTCTTCAGCATTATGACGAATAAGAGGTCAAGTGCACAAAGTGTATTATTGTAATTTATTCTTCCCGATTTAAATTTATTTGCGATTCCGATCGTACCGATTTTAATATGCTGATCGTCAATTTGATTGAAGCTAATATCAAAAAAAAAAAATTTCAATTTAATTTGCACTTAGTATCCGTGTGTCTCGGCTCACTGCCTTCGTGATCTAATTGTGCAAGTACCCCTGCTCACTGGTATTATACTTAAAGCTTTAGATCAGCATTATGCCATCTCTACTTTTTTTTACAAAAAACGTGAGACCATACGGACGGTGATGGCTTGGCGAACTCCGTTGCACGGCGCCTCACCTATCACGTACGGCCGGCTCGTATATCGTATTCGCGATACTTGTGTGCAATTTCCCTCCCATGTCGTGTCTCCTGCTGGTGCATCCACGCCGAGCTATAACATATATAATGCACATTTTAGTTATTAAGTTACTTTAATTTCTTGAGGCCAAAAAAAATTTTTTTTTGATTTTACGGACTGGCCATGTCTCATGCACATCTCGCTCTATAACAATAAAATGTATCCATTAATTTCCCTACGGCCCGCAGTGGCCCCACGGCTGATTAAGTTGCGATCTACTCGTCAAGATAATAACAATATTTCCTCTTATAGTATTTTTGCTCTTCGTGCATATAGTCAAATTTTGCAAAAATCCTCGAGCCTTTCGATTCCTGCGACTCGTCGCACCAGACGCACGCTGGTACGTCGTCATCCCAGCATTCGTTGTGACATAATAAATCACGGTCCAAGGTCGCTATCAATTCGCCATCGACAGTGATTCGCATTTCCGAGTAGTAAAAATCGACTACTACGCGGCCGTCGTGTAGAACGATGCGCTTGGACGCGAACAGTTCATCAATGTGTAATACATCTACTGTCCAATAAACAATGATATCATCGAATCATTGTCACTATCACTAACCAAACTTTCTTCATAAATAGGGTAACCGTCGCTATCGTACCCTATAGGCTCGTCCCATATATCATTGAAATTCACGATCTCGACCTCCTCCTGATCGAACAATTCCACATTCGGAAAACCGACGAGGAAAATCGGTCCATCCGGCATGGTCACTTCGGTATTGGTTTTCTGCGGCACATGTGTTGTCTAAATGGATGCTGCACTAAGACTTACGATCCTCGTCTTGAAGAGCCTATTCACACCAGTATTATCCATTGCGCATCCTCTTTATATCCACTTTGCAAAAATCTGTTACAATAGCTTAGTTGACTCGTATTTCTCCTTAATATCACCGTGTTGAGGTAATAAGGAGACATACTCATTCTCTCTGTAGCGCAGCTCTGCTTATAATAAATAATTTCCAACTAAAAATTTTTCAAATAGAACTAAAATTCTTTATTGAAAAAAAAAGTGGCAACTCGACTGAAGTTGCTAGAGGAAAATTCTAAAGTCATCATTTGTTAATTGTTCTTAATTAGTTCGCGGCATAATATTTGCTTCGATATATTGCAACGTTACAATACATCGTAGCATACGTCGTACCATACATTGTAGTTCTTTTATATGTGCGTATTCACGAGAGTACTCGAGATTACGACTCCCATCCGCATCCCTGTCTTAAAACTTCTCACATTTCGTTGTGTGAGTTTGCGTTTTAGACTTTTGCGCGCCTGCCTGCGTAGCTTTATAGCCTTTGATCGGCTGTACAGGTTTGATCGCCGAACGACACACATCTCGCGTCCGGTTGTTGTTGTGTTTCATTCGTGTTGTTTTTCTTTTTCTCTTTACAAGTAAGGAAACTGAGTGGCAGTGGCAGTGCTAATCCTCCTCCGTCGGCCCCGCCGGGCGTCCATGATCGTCATCGGAGGCGAAGAATAAACCGTAAGTAATTTACCTTTGTATACAGATGGGCGCATTTTTTTTTCTTTTGCAACATTATTTTTAATTCTTTTCTCTTTTTTTTTTCTTTCTGTTATAATTCTCGTTCAACCCTTCTGTTCTGTGTCATGACGAGACTTGGGACACTGCGGCCGGCCAGCCCGTGCCCAAGTGTCCTTTGTGCGGCTGCCCAGTCGATGCCCCGGGCAGACCCGTGTGGGAGATGATCCTCGAGACGTTGATGTCATCCAATTTACTATAATTCAGTATGACAATAAATAAATAAAATGAATTTTTCCCTACATATCTCCTCTTTTTTTTTATAAAATACAACTCTCCTTCACCCCAATCCTATTTATGCTGTCTATTCATGAAACTCATAAAGCCCGGATTTCTCTTCGATCCACGCTCTACGCTCGCTCTCTGCAGCCGTGAAAAATAAATTTCGTGCTTCCTCATTTCCACTTCAAACGGTGCCTCGGCAAGCTCGCTCGGATTTTTACCATTTTTGCTATTAAACTTTTTATTTTCTTTGATAAGCAATGCAACTCGCAACTTAATCAAAATATATATATTTTTAATAAAAAAAAATTTTTTTTTGAATCCACACAATAATAATATGATATCTTACTCACATGTCGCAATGGTCTGGGCAGCTTGCGATCCGTCCTGTCCAATTAACCCACGACCCTAGGACTCTACTCTTCCAACGGCGTTGCTGTATAAAAACTCGCAAACTTTTTTTTTTCTTTTTAACAACAAAAAGAAAAAAAAAACCGTTGAACACACCTAGCACCAGAAAAGGGAGATTAGGGTGTTACGTGGGATGAAGGTGAGGAGGGGATAAATGATGCGAACCCAAGACTTGCAGTGACAGTACGCAAGGAGAGAGAGAGACAAGCAGCGCTCGTGGCTGCGCAAACGGGACTCGACTCGGGCGCGACGAGATAACTAATGAGCTATGCTCATTACCTCGTCACGCGTGACGTAAGCGCCGGTCACTGGGTGGGGCCCGCCGGTGGGCCCACGTGACAATATTCTTTGGTTACTTGGCTTGAATAGATCATATCCAGTTATCATATTGTCTCCTCCGTGCAAAAGAGGCGCATATCCATTTTGGTTAGAGACGGGCGTATCTCAGATTCCAGCGAGAGGCAGACGCATCTCAAAGCTCCCCGTCAGAAGGGCCCATGTCACGCCGAATTAACAAAGGCCGATCTCAACTGGGCTCATCTCAGTCTCTAGACGACGTAAACATATGTCTCAACATATAACATTGTTTAAAATTTAAATTTTGTTTAATATTGAAATTTACTTTTTGCGTAACTACGTATGCCCTTTTGCTTCCCCAACATTTTTTACAACATTTCATAACCAAGCAAATAAATGAAAAATAATATAATTCATAAAAGTAATGTCATCAAACTATTCGCGCATCATTTGCAACGAACGTTGCCTCTAGTAACTATGAGACCATGTTCTATACACCCAAAGTATAATTAAAGTTGGTCATAGGACATTAGGAAACATTTGGAAAAAATATTTCGCGCATTTGAAAAATGTCTTTTATTTCAATCATGCTTCTGAATTATTTTAAACATACCACCTGCTTTTGTTTGTTTACTCATTTTTAATATCCCTTACTACATAACTGTCAAGTATTATAACCCAACTGTTGTGGACACAAATTTAACCTTTCAGCTATGCAGCGATGATAATTCTATAGGGACAATTTACCTGTTTCAAAAAAACTGTACCCTCTGTGGACGTAGAAGTCTTGAGCTAGAATAATTATTTTTAATTGCTCGCACTGTCATAAGAGTCGTTTTTCATGATCAAATATGTCTTGTGTGATAATCGTTTTTACCATCTATTTATGTTTATACTGTAAGTCAAGGTACGTTTCTGTGCAAAATGCCCAAAAATCGATTACATTTGAATTTTCATGAAAATGACTTATAGTGCCCATGGGATCAAACTACGCATACTGGGCTTCATGATTGGGTACCAGGAAGCCACAAAAATAAATTTTGGTGAGAATTGGCTACCCGTACTTGTTGGGGTCTGGTTCGTTAGTTAATTACCAACATTATATTATCTTGCGACTAGATGTATAAAAACTATTCCTTAAAACTTGTTTTATTTTATTGAACGCGCATATACCATTATTACGTATTATAAAAGTAGCACTAAAATCAGAATTTTATTGATAACATCATTAAAATTGATTACCTGTAGTAAGTATCGAACATATTTGGTTCATTTAACATTTTATCTATAAGGGAGTCCCAGTCTTTTGGAAGCAGTGATGACATTTGGTACGTTTGCTTCACTGAATATAATTTATACCATACAGGATAGTCATAAAGATTGGCTTCTTTTAAATTCATAACCCAACTCTCATGATCTAAAACAAGCTGTAATAATTAAAAAATTTATTATTGTTTCAGAAAATTATCATATCATTTTTTAGATCAGTATAGATATGTTTTAATTGGTGTACTATGAATGTTTAGCATTAATGATCATTTTTCCGAAAACATTCCTCGAATGTAGTACCGCTATTTTCGTGAACTTTTCTCCAAAATAACATTCCACTGAAAATCTTCTTCAAGGGGACACGCCGTTGTTAAATCCTGTATTATTCTATCAATTAAAAAACATGAGAATGAAATGTTAAAAATGAATTTATTGTTATTGATGCTTTTTTAATTATGTTTTTTCAAGTCTTTTTACATCAGAAAACATATCTCTGATACATTATAATTTAAATTAGTCTAGTGCGCATCGTAACTTATCATTCCAAAGCTCTGTGCCGTATGAATTTGAATGGATCCTTTGACCAATCTTGCTTCTAGAGGTCTTAAAATTTTTGTAATAATATTCTTCTCCACTCAAGTGGAGCAGATTTTTAATTACTTAATTTTTTAATCTACCAGTCCTAGAAAGTGGCAATAAGCGCTTAAAAAAAAACATTTTTAAATTTCTTTTTGTATTTTAGTATGTGAAAAATTAATTTCTAGCTTTTTTTTAAATTTTTTTTACTTAAGTAGAAAAAAATGTTATGACAAGAATTTTAAGACCTCTAGGATCAAGATTGGCCAAAGATTCCAATCAGATTCATCCTGCAAAGGGCTTTGGAACGATAAGTCAGTATGGATTTGGATTGGACTAATTTAAATAATAAGTTACTAGAGACATGTTTTCTGATGTAAAAGACTTGAAAAGACATAACCTTGCATCAAAAATAAAAACAATTTTAACATTTTATTTTGATGTTTTTTAATTTATAAGATTTAACACTAGACTGTCCCCGTATCATATAAGCCTACTACAGTTCAATTAGATCACTTTTAACCTTTAGCTCCGTCGCTTTATCTTCGCTCTTATCTTATATGATAGTTTGTTTATGATAATGTTGTTGTTTTTTACATCTCGCATTATAAACGTGAATTTAACGTGCAGCAAAGAAGTCGCGGCGTCGTTCTTTAATTTAACAACAATGATTCAGTGATAGTGTTGTGATGAACAAATTATTAATGCGACATGAAAATTAACATTTGTATTATGTGTTTAGATGCTGATGCAGTTAGGGGGTAACAGGAATGCATCAGCTACGTAAAAAGTTGTATTGTGCCGTTGATGCAATGCTCGTGAAGAAAGTTATAAATTTCTACGAGATCTTTAAATACTTCTTGCATATTACACGAATGAAATATTATTGCGCAATCATTATAACTATGTATAGTTGTATTAAAAACAATTTTTTCCCATCTGTTTACAGGTCAAACTTCAATACGAGCTCAATGGTCGCGTTATCGACGACTCGAGCCGATGAAGTGTTGGTGGACGTGCACAATTCTGCTTACGGGCCCACCGACAATCAACCGACAGATAATCGTAGCAATGCAGCGCGTAGCGTGAGGTTTCAGAGCCCCCTCATAAATAATGGAGCGATAGAGAGGTATACAAAAGTAGTAAATGATGCATCACACCCGGCCACGGCGACCGGAGCAGTGTTATGAAGGAGACGCCCTTGAATGACTGCGGATTGTTATGGGGGACTTCATCGAGCCCGAAACCGGGTTCAAATAATAATCCTTTTTTCCAAATCAAGTAGTGCTGATGCATCAAAAATAGACGACGAATTAATGGGATTGCTAGCGTGCATCGATGATTATGTCAAATCGCGGAATGAAGGCCATAATGGGTATAATGGCCAGCCGCAAGATCGAAGATATGCGTATGCAGGCCCGGCCGCTAGGGACTGTAATCGTACACAACAAGCTGTGAATATTCCGGTAGCGCGCAATGGCGTGAGTATGCGCATGATCCGCGGCAAGACGGACATTATCAGTACAGTCGAGGGTACGAGGCGCCTACGCAACCCAGAACTGTTTTAAGCTTCGTACCACAGCATACTGAGTATCCGACGGGCGCGTACCCTACACTCCGTCTTACTTCAGATTATTTAATGACGTAGTGAAACAAATTCCAAAATTCGACGGAGAACCTAATACATTAAAATTGTTTGCATGGCAGTAGAGGAAGCAGTTGAACAATTGCCCTCTTCCGAGCAAAAAATTGTCCGAGCGCTGCAACCGAAGTTAGTCGGAGATGCCGCGTATATTGTCGGCAATTTAGCTGATTACCAGAGTGCGCAAGAATTACTACGTGACCTGCGAGATAGGTTCGTTAATAGAAATGTCGCAGACGACCTGGCAATGAAGCTAGGTGACGCGATGGCGGAAATGTGCGGTTCGGTGGCACTATTCGCTCATTATACGACAACGCGGTGGCGGCATATAGACAGGCGCTCGATATAAATGCGTTCGAACGAGAGTGCGCGATTTATAGCTTGCAAGATAGCGTCGTTGACTGTTTTATGCTCGGGTTACTTGAGCCATTACAGATGCAGGTGCGTTGTAAAAATCTGAAAACCTTATCCGATGCAATCGAAGCAGCAGGAGAAATTGAGCGCAAGTCGCGGTACCGGTCAATTATTGGATCGAATATTACGTCGGTCGGGTTGATCGGCGTGCCTTTGCACACGAAACAATCCGGCAATATTAATGCCAGCAGCGACAAACGGGTAGTTTATCAGGTGTGTGAGAAGCCGGGTCACTCGGCACGAGATTGTAATAAGGTAAAGTATACACTGCCCAATGCAGCAACTGCAATAGACGCGGCTACGAGGCAAGTACATGCAATAGAGCCAATAACGACTAGCGTGATGCGCCGACAAATTCAAGTCAGCAAAAATAATAATAATAATACAATCGAAACAATGCTAATCCTAATAACGCAAGCTTATCAAATGCGTCGAAGCCAGCGACTACGCAGAAGAATAATTGACTAGTAGCTGTCCGGCTCAATCCTTAAGTGCCGGGCACGACGATAAGAAGACAACGCATTGGGTGCCGACTTTAAATTGCATAGGTGCACGAAAAATATTACCAGCTGAACTGGACCATGATCTGGGTAGAATCTTCAAAATACGCACGAGGCGATATAAGAAGACAAAGAACGATAAAGACAAAGAAAAATTTAACGACGATTCGTCGTTGGGCTCTCCGCATCCGGCCCAAAAATTCGAGGCAATAGAGGAAATCTCGAATGACGGCAACAGCGACGTCGACGCGGACGGCGACGTCAGCATGTTACCGTTGCCGGAGCGTACAGCAAAAGCGCGAGCACAAGAAAAAATTGTTGAGATCGTGAACGCAGGCAAAAGACAACTCAAGCCAGCGGTACCGCCACGAGCACCCGCAATACGAGTCAAAAATTTAGACTTGCAACGAACAGAATGCCAGAGTGCTTGTGGTGACGATCTAATATCATTCCAGGAAGATCCATGTGAATCGACACCTGCATCGGCAAGTGCGCAGTCATTGTTAGAAATAATAATTCGCAATTTAATGCAGTACCGGAGTCGATATTAGACTCCAACAAGCAAGAATACGTTGGGCGCTCTTTCCCAGAAATGGTACAGGAAAAGGCTTCCGAACGCGGCACATTGGTAAGCGATATTGAAATATCGCAAGACATTAGACAACTAAATGATAATAATTATATTATCCGCGCGAAAAATTTTGATACGTTGGCAGACGAGCGAGAGTCACCGGAACAATATCACTGCGCTCAGACGATGCCTTCGGTGCCCTTGCCGATTCCAACGCACAGTAGACCGTAAGAAGCTCGACTAGGGCCGCGTACAATGCACGGAACGAGCAACATGCAGCAAGTTCAAATTGCGCAGCATGGCCCGCTCGATTACGATGAACGAGCGAATGACAACATATCATATGATTACAACAGCGATAATACATCGACGCGAGTCGAGTCTTATTTTACGCATCTCCCAGACAACCGGTCGCCTTCACGAGAGATAGCAAACGCACGAGATCATAATACCTCGGCGCCCGATACCGGCAGTAGCGTACTGCAAAACGCTGACGTTACACATGCAGCGGAGGAAGCCGAAAATATGCAACAATGTCACGACAACTCGGCACTTTGCAAATACTATGTCGCGAAGTCGAGACCGCCTCATAAACCTCCTTGGCATGCGATGCCTTAAACGGGCGTTAGTTCTTTTGTTTATATATTTTTTTAATTAGCAACTTCGGTCGTGGAACGACCTGAAGCTGCATAAAAAGAAATAGAGAGAAAGGAGATTATCATATGAAAATATATATGAAGAAGAGATAGTATATTTATGAGATAATATAATGATTTTGATTTTGTTTTGAGCGTGAAGAGTATGACAGGGCAATGTGTACCTTGCAGCTTGGTTAATTGCGGGGCCATTGTGCCCCGTGCATATTAATAATTGCATTTTGTTATAGGCAAACAGTTTGTTGTATCAATTGTCTGGTTAATGATAGAAGAAGAAGACGATTGAAGCGTTGGGTGACTTATGAATTTGATTCAATTTTGTAAAATGAATAAAATTTTTTTTTGCTTTATGTTATAGCTGTAGCTGAGATTGAGTGCATCATGATATACGATATGGCTGGCGCGGCTGAGCATAGGCGTTGCATAATATATATATATATTCATGTGGGTAAAGTTACCGCGTGAACAGGTAATGCATCCGTGCATCGGATTTGCCACACCGGCGTCAGCGGTTATCTTTTATAGAATTAAAGTAAATGTATTTTTTTTGAGTTAGAGTTTTGAATTTTTCTTTTACATAATAGTTGAAATTTTAAACAGGGTGTCGACTGAGATGGACCGATGCATTAGAGTAACTTGCTATAAGTCTATTAATTTGTATTGATTTAAAGTTTTTGAGTTGCTTTTGAATAGTTTTGTTATATTGTTGCGCTTATGTGCAGTCGTAGTAGCTAGTCATATCGATTATTTTAATATTGTCATCAGCGCACAGAATTTTACATCCGTTACGACGTCGACGATCGGGGGTCGTGACATGTCGGCAAAAACTTCAAAATTGCAGGAGTCTACATTCAACTTCTGCAGCACCTTGCCTATAGATCTATTTTTTTTTTTTTTTTGATCTATTAATTAAATGAGAATGATGACATGCAACACAAATGCATTGGTTTATAGATTAAAATTATTGGAAATGATATTAAGTTGCTATGGAATAAAATATTCTATTATATTAAATTAATAAGTAATATAGTAATATACGATGATCATTGATTGTTTTTTGCATTAAGAGTCAAAAACATAAACCTCTCTGTTTAAATAATAATAAACCTGCTTGTGATGTGGGTAGGAATCAGTAAATCAAAAATATCAGTATATTTAAAGAAATATAATTCTATTTATTAGTATATAATCATACAATGATAGCATTGAAATAAAGTGAAAATATAGATGTATTGACAAATGTTTACAAAAGAAATTTTAGATTTCGCAACACTTAGCGTTCGTAAACTTAATTTATTTAAACTATAAATTAACAGTTTGGCTGTCGCCGTTACTGAGAAACTGTCTCGAGCTTGCAAGCTCTCAAGCTCTCGTGTGGTACACTCGCTCACGCGTTGTTCCGGCTCGACGAATCGTAGTAATGGCGATCGAAGGCCAGGCCTTCCAACCATTCAACTCCAGGAGATGACTCGGCGTGCCGAAAACTCAATGAGTTCTCCGACCAAGTCAACTCCGAGTTGCGCGGCGACTCGAAATGTAAACACTTCGCTACCACGACTCACTCGTCGAAGAACAACTTGCAAGCAAGTTACCCGTTCGATCAGTTGATCGTATATATCCTATAGCGAGAGCGGGCTTGCTTATAAGCTAGCGGCCTTATTCGCTTTCATGCGGGTACTGTGGCGGGTCAAGTAGACGCCACCTAGCGGCGAAAATCTAAACATACCACCTACCGAAATCCATCCGTGGATTTCAAATAACTAATAAAGAAAATTTAAAGCAATAAATATTAGCAATAGGTATAAGTAAAGTTAACATAAAAATTAAATTCATATAAATCTTAACATAATAAATCAAAAACTCATATCGGAGAAGCTTACGCAAGTCGGATGTAACCACTCGTTGTATTCCTCGTCCGGGACGTCCAATCGCTCAGCGAAGATGTCACTCACCATTGGCTCGGGCTTCAGTCGTTGACGCTTTTCCGCTTCGAGTTCCCTCAGCTGTTGGCGCACTATAATTTCGCGATTCTCGTGAAACTCCGCTCGGCGCTGCAAGGCGGCTCGCGATGTTGGCCTGTATGAAGGAGTTATGGGGATTAGCCGCCAAGGCAACAGGCTCACGACAGCATCCAACTTCTCGGCTTCTGCTGGCTCCTCAGGAGGTACAGTTGTTGGCACAGGTACAGCGTCAACCTGGACGTCATTGAGGAGTTTCTCGTCGGTCGAGGGTAAGGTCACCACCTCAGAATCCGCACTCACGAGCACTAACTCAGCATCGTCGATGTCTGAACTGACACTGTTTCATTTTCGCACGCGGCACAAATCACTTCCATCGGAGTCTCGGCCTTCCTTGCCATGGCACGCTGGTGTAGTCGATCTCTTATCATAAACTCGGTGAGCTGCTCTGTCGCGTCACTAGGAGCTTTTTCAGGCTGCTCTGCGGCGTCACTAAGAGCCTTCTCACGCTGCTTTGCAGCGTCATGACGAGCCTTTTTGCGCTGCTCAACGAGTTCACTCAAGCGCTGTTTTCTGCGTGCCTTTCCGTGTAACTTAGGCGTAGACGTACCTGTGTTCTTCTTCTTCTGATGCTTGCGTCGAGAGGCCATCTTGGATATTCGCGCAAAGTGTCACGCTTAGCGCCACACTAGAAAACTAGTAAGTACAGTTTTCGCACGCAACGATGTCTCGAACTTATACTCGCTCCGAGCAATTTCAATTGTGGTTTGACATGCGACTCCTAGCGGCGAGTCCCCGCAGTTCTTTAGGACGAGTTGCTTTATTAAACTCGACTTATGCGTCGGGCTGGCCGACGATTTTGACGAGCTTAACGATGGGTCTCTTATAAGACCCGCTGGCCGTCGCGACTGTAGCAACGCGCACCAAATCATCTCTACCAGGGTGGATCGCCGTGACTTTAGCCATGGGCCAACGGGCGCACGGAGTACTTTCGTTTTTCACTAAGACGATATCGCCGACCAAGATGTTTGGTTCGGAATGTTGCCATTTATTGCGTTTTTGCAACGTATACAAGTACTCCTTGGACCACCGTCCCAGAAGACTTGCGTCAACTGAGTGACCCTCTTCCACCTTTCTAACGCTCCGATCTTCTCAGCCTTTACAGGTTCGGCGATCAAAAAAAGATTCGCCGATTATCGGATGAGCGGGAGTCAGTACCGTCTCAGGCTCCGGCTCTTCGGGCAAAGGAGTGAGAGGCCGAGAATTTAAAATCGCTTCTATCTGAGCCAAAAGTGTAGCGAACTCTTCATATGTGAGAATCGTGTCGCCTATCATGCGCCTCAAATGGTGCTTCACAGATTTAACACCTGACTCCCACAGACCTCCAAAGTGAGGGGAACCGGGCGGATTATAATGCCAAGTTATGCCTTCACCACTCAAGTGCGAGAAAATCGACTTGTAGTACGCTGAGCCTTTCCGATGCATTTGGCGAAGCTGCGCATCTGCACCTACAAAGTTAGTGCCACAATCGCTGTATATATGCAAGCACTGCCCTCTGCGAGAAACAAAGCGCTTCAGTGCTGCAATAAATGAGGCAGTGTCGTAAGATGACACAGCCTCCAAATGCACGGCTTTAGTCACCATACAAACAAAAATGGCCATATATCCTTTGTATGAAAGCGAGCCCCTATGCCTGGACGCTTTTAACATAAAAGGCCCGGCGTAGTCAACACCGGAGCTTTTAAACAGCCGATCCGGTGTGACGCGTACGGCGGGTAAATCAGCCATTCGCTGCGATGCAGTAGCGGCTCTGTATCGCAAACAAACAACACACTTTCGCAATTGTGCACTGACCACGACTTTGAGTCTTGGGATCCAATAGTGATGTCTGAGATGCGACACGATCAACTGCACACCACCGTGCAACGTCACCGTTGCATATGATCGATTAATAGCGTCGTGAGTCGGCTTTTCGTAGGCAGAATTATCGGGTGTTTACAATCATCGCTTAGAAGGGAGTTGTGTAATCGACCACCTACCCTGAGCAATCCATTTTCAATTTTGGGGTTTAATTTACTCAAGCAATGGCCTTTGGACAACCTCTGTCCGGATTTCACCAACGGTATTTCTTTTGAAAAGTACGAGGCTTGCGTCATTCGACAAAGCTGTATCGTGGCGCAAGTCAGTTCGTCCACAGTTATCTCTTCTTCAGAGGAAGATTCAAATTGCAAACTCAATTTTATATCGCATTTTAGCGCGAGCTTTTTTACGAAACGCAAGCAATAAACAAGTACTCGCCTCATTCTAGAATATGAGGAGAAACGAGTTATGATCTCGCACTCTGGTGGTGGTGTAACCTCCTGGAGCAGAGCGACTCTCTCAGGCGTCTCAATCTCGGCCGTAGCTTCGTTGCTGTTATCGAACTTTGTGGCAGTCCAAGGCCGCGACGTCGCAACCAGTGCCTCAGGCCCGCGCCACCACAGCTTGTGGTCTATCAGTGCACCCGCAGTACTACCTCGCGATGCAAGATCAGCCGGATTTTGCTTTGTGTGGATATACTGCCAAGTCGCTCTGGGCGTCAGGTGAGCTATGTCTGCGCACCTATTCGCAACAAAGATCGGCCATCGGGCAGGGATTCCGTGAAGCCAGTGCAGGGCGGTCTTAGAATCCGACCACAGATACAAAGGGACCCTAGCAAAGTCTTCGGTAGCGATGAACGAAGAAGCGAGCTTAGCCAGTAGGTGCGCTGCGCAGAGCTCGAGTCGCGGTATCGAGAGCGTCTTGAGCGGGGCGACCTTAGTCTTCGATGCAAGTAGAGTGACTCTCGCTTGTCCGTGATAGATAACACGGACATAGAGCACTGCTGCATAAGCAAATTTCGAAGCATCGGCGAAGCCGTGCAATTCAAGATAAGCAGCGTTCAGAATACCTGTCCACCTTGGTATAACGATCGTTGCTAATACTTGCAAATCCTTCTCGAAAGCTCGCCATCTTTCGACTTCAGACGCAGGCAAGGGTGTGTCCCACTCTTTAGTCAAAAGCCAGAGCGACTGCATGAATACTTTCATAGAGATCAAGACCGGGGCTATCCAGCCCGAAGGGTCAAACATTCCGGCGATACAGGACAAAACCTTACGCTTCGTGATTGGATTCGTCAAAGGCTCTATCGAGACATTGAATCGAAAAACGTCTGTCCGAGGTTCCCAGACCAAACCAAGGACTGAAAATCCGAGACCCACTTTCAATGTCGATTCCTTAGCAAGAGTGTCCGGGCCGAACGAATGAAGCATTTGATCATCGTTCGTCATCCACTTGGCCAACGTGAAACCTCCAGCCGAGAACAAAGCGTTTAATTGATCGCGCTTTTGCATTGCCACTTTTATATCAAAAGCGCCGGACAATACGTCGTCCATATACATTTCTTGTCGTACTATAGGCGTTGCCAAAGGATATTTCTCTCCCTCGTCCTCGGCCAACTGTCTGAGTGTTCGATTGGCCAGGAAAGCAGACGGTCCCGACCCGAACGTGACCGTCGTGAGTACGTAATTTTCCATCTCTTTAAGCGGGTCATCACGCCAAAGCAACGTCTGCAGCCGCCAGTCTTCAGGATGTAATCGCACTTGCAGGTACATCTTCGACACATCTGCTACAAATGCGATCGGGTAGCTACGCCAATGCGCTAGTGTAAGTACAATCTGCGGTAACAAGTTCGGGCCAGTCATTAGATGTTCGTTTAATGAATGTCCTGCAGAGTTGCGAGCTGAAGCATTAAACACAGGACGCACTCTAGTAGTTGTGCTACTGTCCTTCACTACAGCGTGATGAGGCAGAAAATAGTGCTTTCCGTAGTTTTGTGGCTGGATTTCGACTTTTCTCATTTGATCAGCCTTGATCATTTGCTCGATACTAGCTTTGTACTCTGCATACAATGAAGGGTTTTTGTTCAATTTCCTTTCGAGCGATAACAAACAACTACGAGCTATCTGGCGAGAGTTGAGCCAATCAGCCGGAGCGTCGGCTCTCAGAGGTAGTTTGACTTGATAACGTCCGTCTGGAAGACGCACTGTATTTTTTTTATAATGCGTTTCACATAATTTATCTTCATCGGACCACGGTGTAACGTGCGGAGGCTCTTCTATTTCCCAGAAGGACTTCAATTGTTCATTCATGCGGTCATCAGCTTGCAAACACACAACTGTGCCACTTCGCGTTGGTTTTTCAGCGCTACCGGATAACATCCAACCGAGCTGAGTCCTTATCGCGATAGGATAGTTATCGCCTCCTTTTATCAATCCCTCTTCTACGACTCGAGCGTGAATTTGTGTACCGAGCAATACGTCGATCCTACCAGGACTGGCAAAATAAGGATCAGACAATTGTAGTCCGCTTATGTGGGTCCACTCTCGGGGATCTTTGCAACAAGGCTGATAACTCGAGATTGCCGGCAAAACATAAGCTTTAAACGTTAGCTTAAAGGGCGATCGGAAATGAGGTCCGATTGATACTTCGACCTCGGCTCGGGTACTATCTCGCCCTCGCCCTATGCCGGATATAGGCACGTTTACCTGCCGTTTCTTTAATCGTAGACGCTGACAAAGCTCTTCAGTCACAAAAGAAGACTGAGCACACTGGTCCACGAGAGCCCGAACAGTAGTGAACTGTCCCTGTGGCGCAGAGACTCGAATTCGAGCAGTAGCGAGCAAGGCTTCCAAGCTCTCTCCCTCTACCTCGGAAGAGACCGCAGCCATTACGCTCTGCGTCGACGACGAGCTCTTATCAACAGGGGACAAATCATCTGGCGCTTGTTTAGCCGTTCCACTCTTGCCGCCTGATTTCTTCAACGGCGTATGTATAAGAGTGTGGTGTTTCCCATTGCAATTGAAACACGTCAGCGATGACTTGCAATTTTTCACCATGTGAGCTTCCAGACATCGGTAACATAGTCGCTTTTGCCCTAGCGTGCGTTTTCTCTCACTTACACTTTGCTTACGGAACGCAGCGCAAAGCTCAAGGACGTGATCTTCCGAGCACACTGGACAAGGTGACTGGCTCGAACTAGCTTGCACGAAATTACTGGACTTGCGATTCTTACTCGTCGAAGCCTTCGAATCACTGGGCGTGTGAAAGGTTCTCTTGGCAAAATCCTGCGTACTTTCCAGCAGAGAGAGAGCGTTTCTCTCCGCCTCCAGGAATTTACATAAGTCCTCAAACGTGTCAGGCACTGTAGGATCTCTCAACTGATTCACACTGTCTTCCCACTTGACTCGACATTGCTGAGTAATTTTACTCCTAGTCAAAAACAGTGAAGTGATCCCAATGTTGAACAGGGCTGCCCAAGGCCTTGAGCCCTGGAGCAAATTGCGTACACCGTTTAGCACGCGCATCAATTTCACGGCCGAATCATTGGTCATGGCAGGTAATGACATCAACTTAGTCATTAATTTATTTATGAGGAGCCTCTTGTTGTCGTAATGACTCAACAAGACTTTCCAGGCAGCAGCGAAATGCTCGCCCCCAGATGGGACTGTCACGAACTCCGATACGGAGTTTGACATACGCCCTTGGGTAGTTATACTTTAGTTATACTACTCCGTAACGATACTGCTAGGGAGGGGTTAATGAGAGGATAGTCGATTTACAATAGTATAGTGATTTATTCTTACGTAAGTTGCTCGATACTCTCGAAGATACAGAGGCGCACACACTCGCTGGTACAAAGATTATGCTCACGTAGGTTGCTGGGTATTGACGCACACACTCACTTGTACAACGATTATCCTTAACACACACTACCACTCTCGGCACTATTATTTCACGCAGCGGAGACTGACTCGCGTAAGACGGTGGAAGACGAAAGAGAGCAAAGTGCAATCACGTAAAAAGGCAAACGTTTACGTCAAAAGTCAAAAGTCAAAGAGTCAAAGAGTCAAAGAGTCAAAGAGCCAAAGAGGCTGAGCCTGTGCTGCTCTGCGCTTATATACCCTGTCTTATCGGGGTTATTCGAGGACTTTGTTATTCTCGCGAATACCGCGGGTGCCGTTGCGTCATTTCGTTGTTCCCGATCTTCCCGAAGAATTTATGACCCTCTTCACCGGGTTACGCACGGTCATGGTGCATCAAAGTGCGGCCGATGCGTAACTCCGGGTCACCTCGAATTCCGATGAGGTGCGTACGCGTGTTCGCGGCCGTGCGATGCCTCGAGAGCCGCGGTGATCATTATCGCAACGGTAGCGGAGAACCGACAAAGACCCCGATTCGTGTAGATGTCTTGTCGTGATAGCGCGACACTTGTTTTTCGGGCGTCGTGCTCTCATTTCGGATTGACCGCGCGCTTGTCATATCGGCTGATTTTATTGCGCCCGATCTGCTCACATAAGTCGGTGAATCAGTTACATTGATCATGTAACAATTCCCCCCTACGCTTTGACTTCGTCCCGAAGTCTATCTAGCTCCGGTGGCTCTTGTCGAATCGCCGATATTTCGTATAAAAACGCGGGTGTCGTTCCAATTTTTTCATTCGTGCCTCCTTCATCATACAATTCAGTGTGTGTGTGCTGCCCGTCATTCCTTTTTTTTTTCAT
This sequence comes from Trichogramma dendrolimi, assembly GCA_034770305.1. Lineage (NCBI taxonomy): Eukaryota > Metazoa > Arthropoda > Insecta > Hymenoptera > Trichogrammatidae > Trichogramma > Trichogramma dendrolimi. The sequence continues at coordinate 27,115 of JAPMIB010000211.1, forward strand.
CATGGAACGTGCAAGTATAAAGGTAATATAAAAAATGTCTTTCCGTTTTTTTTTTGTTTTACAATCATAAATATGCGCAATTTTAACATTTTATCCCCTGCCCTAGATGAAGAAATTTAATCTCGCCTTAGTCCATGCTCTTCGTTACCTCGCCACACAATTTGATTTTATGGCCCTGGATAATTGCGGCCTGGTCGAGGAAGTGAAATTCGCACTGATGATGTTGTGGGAGCTGGAATATCCGGCAGGGGGCGGGGCCAAGGACCCTTGCCCCAGAGCGGCCTGGCACCGCGACCCATCGTGCCGGTGGTGCGGAACGCCCGGGTGTTTATCCTCTTCCTCTGATGCGATGGACCTGGACGAGGGATCTTCTGTGTCTACCCTTGATGCACTGGACCGGGACGAGGAGTCTTCCGTTTCTACCCTCGATGCAATGGACCTACGAGCCTTCTTCCCCCAAGTCTGCGGTAATCGCCTCGGACGAGGAGCCTCTCGTCCCTGCCCTCGCTGTGGCGGATTTGGGCGAGGAGCCTCCTGTTGCTGCCCCCGACGCGATAGGTTTGGACGAGGAGCCTTCTTCCCTTGAGTTCGAGTTGATTGACTTGGACTGACTTGGGAATAGCCTAGAATCTTTCTTAATAAAAGTTTTTATTTTCAAATATAATTATTATTCCTTTTCCTTGCGATGTTCCTTACATTGTATTTTTATTTATTCATTTCTCTTCTCTCCACCTCTTTTCTTCGAGGGGGGGGTATGGCTTAACAAAAAATTGTATTTTTCCTTTTTACCTTATTATAAATCCTGCCGTACCCTCTCCTTTACATTATAACATATTACAATCCTATTTTTTTTTTTTTTTTTTGCTTGTAGCCTGTTAACCACACTTTATTAATACAACCAAATAAAATATTTTTAAAATCCACAACCATATTAACCTATTAAAAAAAAATTTTTTTTTTTTTTCCCTAGTATAATAATAATTCCATAACCTTAACATTTTCAAAATAACATAACAATAATTTAATAACCATAATAAAAATCAATCATTCAATAATCATCTTATAAATTTTAATTTAACAATAGCTCTCTGATCCTCTCCCCCACGCCCTAGATTGACGACTTCCAGGAGTCTGCATCTTATTCATCATCGCGCTTCAACTGTGGGTATAATGCTCTGCTGTTTCCTTTGTTATTATCTGCATTGCCTCAGCGCTTAGCATTAATGCTACCCACAGTATTTTCCTAATCATTTTCCCTGCAAATTTTCGTCAATCCAGGTTCACAATATTTAAACATTTATTCAGCATCAATATAAGATTTCTTAAGTCTATTTGAGTGTACAACTTTTTGCTTTCCTTTTATATCAATTTTTACTTGCGGTTTATCGTCGTAAACTTCTACAATTTTATGCGGACCTGTATACTGGTCTTCCAATTTATGTTGCTTTCCGCCCTTTAACAGAAACGCGCTTTCGCCCACTTTAAAATCAATCAAGTTTACCTTTCTATCGTAGTAATATTTCGCTTTTAATTTTGACTCGACTAATTTTTCTCTTGCTATTTTTTGAATGCCCGAGATATCCTTGCATAATTTCTGAACAAAATCGGTATAAGTTACTAATTTTCCGGATAATTCTAAGGATTTCTCGGTTGGTAGATTAGGTAGTTTCCCAAACATCAATTGAAACGGCTGGAATTCGTGTGCCTCGTGCACGGATGTGTTGTAGCTAAACATCGCCATTTCAATATATTGATCCCATTCGTTGTTTTTGTCAATTATAACCTTTAAATATTCAGCAAGGGAGTGATGGGAACGTTCTAAGGATCCATTTGTTTGCGGCCTGTAGGCGCTTGTGCAAATATTATTAATTTTAAATGCCTTAGACATGTGCGTAAATACGCGTGACAGGAAGCAAGTTCCCTGATCAGACAAAACGATTGATGGAACTCCGAATGTACAGATGAAATGCTTTAAGAAGGCGTTTGCTACTGTCTCGGCTGTTGCATCTGGTATTGCAACAGCCACGCAAAATTTAGTAAAATTGCATTGAATTGTTAATATGTTTTTATTTCCGCTTTTTGTTGCTTTAAATGGGCCCACTATGTCTACGCATACTTTCTCGACGCTTGTATGCGGCGTGTCGGTAATTACAAGCGGCTGCCTTGTTTTCACGCGAACTAGCTTTTTCAATTGGCAAGTCGCGCATCTGCGTATAAATTTCTGCACATCTTTTTTCATATTTGGCCAAAAATAAAGTGTTTTCATCCGTCTGTATGTTTTTTTATACCCTTATGTCCGCCTATTGCTGAGCTGTGCATTTCTTCCAGTATTTTCGTTCTGTCCTGCGCCTGGATAAATTCTAATGATCCATTACAAATAATAATCTTTGTTTTTATTTCCGCTAATTCAGCTTTTTAAATTTTCAAGGAACTCCCATTGTGCATGTTCGATTGCCGCAGTCTTTGCTATGCTGAGACTTTCTAGGTTGTACTTAATTAGCAAGTGTTTTAGAGTTTTTATCCCTTCTTCCATGCTGCTCCTTATAGTAGGGGTGCTTTCTAGTCTATCTCCGCGTAAAGTTATCCCGAATTTGAAATTTCTGCCTCTCCTATGCACTGATACTTCTCCTGGTTGACCGACTATGAACTTTGGTAGTATATTTCTCGCTTGTAGTTGGCGTGCTCCGTCGTCGAGCGGTTTGCCGCTTGAAGATACGAATATTAGGTAGTTGTCTTTGCGCATGTGTAGCTTCTCCCTACACTCTATTAAACTCTTCTCACGCTTGAACGTTGCGTCAAACTCGACTATCGGATCGAGTGTTGTGTTGGCGTCGGTGTATATAGTCTCGCTGGCTGTCATTTCCTTATCTGTCAAGCTTTGTTTTGGTTCGGCAATGGCTTGGCCTGCGTCTTCGCGCTCGACTCCGGCTACCTTATCTTCCTTATCTTTTTCGTCACTGGCCTTATCTTCCGCTATCTGTTTTGGTTTCGTATTTCTCGTTCTGGTCAGCTTGTAGTTTATGGGTTTTGTTTTTGTTGTTCGCGATCTAGTTTCCACTACATTAACACTTTCGATAATTGGGTTCCTTGATAAACAATCCGCAACAACGTTTGTTGTTCCGCATTTGTACTGTATGTCAAAGTCGAAGTTACTTAATTTAAATTGATACCTGCTGACTCTCGAGTTGGGGTCGGTACTATTTCTAAAGTACAATAAGGGTTTATGATCTGTGTATACTGTAAATCTATTTCCCATTAAGTATGGTTTGAATTTTGTTATTGTAAAGACAATTGCGAGTGCTTCTCGAGAGTACGTATCGTACTTCTTTTCTGTATCGGTCAATGTGCGTGACGCGAATCCGATTGGCATATCTATACCGTTTATCTTTTGTGCTAAGAATCCGCCGATAGCGAACGCGGATGCGTCGCACGTTACAACATATGGTAGCTTTGGGTTCGCAATTTGCAAGATAGGTTGTTCGCATAATTTATTTTTTAGTGTATTCAATGCCTTTTCGCATTCTTCTCCCCAATTAAAATCGATGTCCTTCTTTGTTAATTCGCTTAAGGGCTTTGCGATCCCCGCAAAGTTTTTAATAAATCTCCTGTAGTATCCAGCGAGTCCCAAAAACTGCCGCACGTTTTTCACTGATTTCGGCGTTGGGAATTTTTTTATTGCATCCAACTTCTTTGGGTCGCATTTTACTCCCTCTCCATTTAATATGTGCCCTAGGTAAAGTACCTCTTCCTTGCAAAATACGCACTTCTCTGGCTGTAGTTTTAGGTTGTGCTTACGTGCTCGCTCAAAAAATCTCTTTAATTTGTCATTGTGCTCCTCTATTGTTTTCCCATATATCACTGCATCATCCAGATATAAAAATATCTCTTTCTGCTGCATCCCCCTGAATGCGTTGTCCATAGCCCTTTGAAAAGTTGCAGGTGCATTGGAGCATCCCATAGGTAATTTCTTGAAGTGAAACAGCCCAAACTCTGTTGAAAATGCTGTCTTGTGTCTATCCTCCTCCTTCAGTAGGACTTGGTAAAACCCGTTGGACAAATCTAGCGTGCTGAAATACTTGGCTCCGCCTACTTGATCAATTATATCTAATATGTTTGGCAATGGGTATCTATCCGGTATTGTCTTTTCGTTAAGTGCTCTGAAATCTACTACAAGTCTATATCTTTTCTTACCATTTTTATCTGCTGGCTTCGGGACTAGGAAAATATTCGATCTATAAGGTGACCCTGAGGGTCTATAGTGCCCGCTTCCCACATTTCCATTATCTGTCTTTCCAATTCGCATTTTAGTGCATGTGGAAACCGGTACGGCTTAGCATTGACTGGCGCATTATCTTTTGTATATATCGCGTGTTCTATCACGTCTGTTGTGCCTAATTGTTCGCCTTTCAAGTGGAATACATCTTCATATTCTTTTATTAACTCGATTATTTCATCGTGGCTTTTTTCTTTATCAAGATTAAGCGCTTCCAAAACTTTATTGACGCGGTCTGTACTTTTGTAGACTCGCTCCGACGTATTTTCAAACCTGCTATCAATTTGTAACATTCTCTCATAGCAATAATTCATATCGTCTGTATCGATCATATAGCTCTCGTATATCTCGTCGCACGGCTCTGTATCGTTAAAAATTTCTTCTATATTCTCTTCGCTTTTTGCGCTTTTTATCATTTCAAACTTGTTATCTTCGTATATTGCGGCTACCTCCTTATCATTTCTCAAATTTTCAATAGCATCATCTGCCTTTTTACCTATGCAGATACACGGAGCCGCTACCCTTGCGTTTGCTTCCGCCACTTTGCTATTATCTTTGCTTTCTTTGCAAAAAATCCTTTGAGGTGCCAATAAATCCAACGAAGATTCAGACTTGCTTTTTCCCATAGTCTCAAGCGCGTTGCTCTGTTCCTTATCATTTGCGTGCATATCTATTGATCCATCTTGTCATACAGTCGTGTAGCCATACCATCTTGCCATGAACGGGTGCTACATGACTTGCTTAATCCACTTGTATTCTTATCATTTTCCTTTACTTCTTTCTTTCTCACCACTTACTTGTTTTATTTCGTTCCATTCCTGTACCGTTTTTCCTGATTCACCACTTGCATTACTCGAGTATCCCACTTCGAACGGTATTAACTGCCCGTCTAATGTCAATGTATCTGTTACGTAATCAATGGTTGTTCTGCAGTCCTTTAATGACTTTGTACCTAATAATCCATCCTGTACCAATGGGAAGTCGTCCTCAACCACTTGCATTCTCACTGGTGTAATATCGTTGATCCATACCGTTATGACTCCCGATGCCAATATTAGTTTATCTGTTATCCCTTTCAGCCAAACCTTTTCGTTATCGTTTATTTTTACCCATGTAGCTATTGTAGCTCTTTTTATTAAGCTTACCGAAGCTCCCGTATCTATCATTAATCTTGCTGCTCTTTTTAATTGACTGCTTATGATTCCTATCGTTGGTGAGGGGCTTGAACTATTTATTTTAATATTCATGATTACTGGTTCGTCTGGCCGTTGGGGCCCGTACCCTCGCTTCCTCTGTGCCCCTGTACAAAAGAAGCCTGAGCGTTTTTTGCGTTCATTTTTGAGTAGCAAGCTTTAGCGATGTGTCCTGGTTTGTTGCAGTACCAGCACACCGGCTGTTGCCCGTTCGGCCTGTTATTATTGTTATTGCTGTTATTATAACTGTTGTTTGGTGGATTATTGTTCCTTCGCTGTGCGTTATTGCGGTACCCACCGTTTCGCGGCTGATTATGGTAGCTATTGTTGCTGTTTTGTTGCGGCCTGCCTGTTTGGTTATCCCAATACGCTAGGCAGTTGTTAACATTATGATTTGGCCTCTTGCAAAAGCCGCATACACTCTGTTCCTCTATTTTATTGATTGTAATTACCTCCGGCTCCTTTTCCGTCTTAATTTTTGTCGCGAAGAACTTTTTGCAATTGTTCAGTGAGTGTTCTTCGCTGCCGCAATGCCCGCATCTTTCTTTCACGCGTGGTACATAATACGCGTTATCTGCTCGCGTTTCGCTCGTGTCTGGAGCTAGTGCGTTTTTTCGCTTTATCGCGAGAAATACTTCACAAGCCAGTGTTTCGTGGCTCGCTGTATTACAGAAAACGCATCCCCTGGCCGTAGCATTTTTGCTACGCAGTTCCTTTTCTGCGATTAGGATTTTCTCTATTCGCTGCGCTTCGCGGTATGCATCCCTTAGCGTCTCGGTTTTCGGCATTCTCGTTATTATCTCTTGCTTCAGCCCGCGTACGAAAGTTTCGATCAGGCATGCTTCTGTTATCGCGATGCCCGATTTATCGCGACTCTCCGCTATCTTTAGCTCGTCAGTTAAATCACTTAATCTTTCGCTGTAGTCGAATACGGATTCGCTGTCGCGCTGTGCTAATTGGCCTAACTCGGTAATTAGCGTCATCGTCGATTTGTTATGCCCATAGTTCGTGTCTAGATAGCTGATCAGCGCTTGTATACTTTCAAATCTTGCTAGATCGATGTTTTGTGCTCTCTGTCCAATCAATTTTTCGCGTAAGCGCCTCATAAAGTCTCTGTGATATAGCTGTGGTATGCCTGCGCCTGCTTCGGCTACATCGCTGATAAACTGCGCGGTATTTTTCCCGCTTTTTGCGTCAAAATTTCTTACGTTACGCAGGGCCTCTTTAATCTGATTGGATATATAGTATGGGTAATTCATGTTGTTTAAGAATTGCGTTCCCTCGTGGTCCCAATAAAAGTTTTCTGCGATGGATCCGGCTCTTTCGCTACCGTCCCTATTGTCCTTATCGTGTGGGTTCGCGAAGGGGTTCGTTTTATTTTTATCGTCTTCCTCTTCCGTTTGTTTGTTCTCCCCACCCTGCCCTAGGGGTATCTTTACGATGTCTAAAATTTTATTGAAGTATTTTTTTATCACGTTTTCTTCCGCGGGTTCGTTTTCGAGCTCGCAAAAGGATTTGAATAATTCTTGTTTCGTTAGTTGGTCCTCCGCTAGTTCCTCGTCGTCTAATTTTTCTATAATGGTTTCTAATCGCGTTTTTTCTAATTTAATATTTTAAAGCATGCGACGTTATCACTTGCCTCGTCTCGCGTCTCTGTTGCGTTCTTCATAAATTTCTCTTTGACGAATACCGGTTGTTTGAGGCTAAATTTCTTTGGGTTTTTATTGGCAGGTGTGCTATGCCCTGATATCTTGCGCGCGTTAAAGCTGGAGAGCTCGTTTGCAATGTCTACTGCTGAGTTATCGAGAATCTCTCCGGGGTTTCTGTATGCTAGTTTCAAGGGTACCGTATTGGTTTTTTCTAAGTCTTTGATTTTCTTCGCGGCGTCAAGGATCGCGGCTTGATTATTTGTTTTGTACGCGAGAGCGAGTTTCTGTCGAGCGGCTACCAAAGCGACATTGGATGTTTCCATAGGTTCCGCGTTATCCATTATCGTCCCATTTCCCTCTTTAGCAGTATCTCATCGGTCGTTCAATGAGGGTTCGTTTTGCGATGCACCAAAAAGGGTGGTATGTCACGAACTCCAATACGGAGTTTGACATACGCCCTTGGGTAGTTATACTTTAGTTATACTACTCCGTAACGATACTGCTAGGGAGGGGTTAATGAGAGGATAGTCGATTTACAATAGTATAGTGATTTATTCTTACGTAAGTTGCTCGATACTCTCGACGATACAGAGGCGCACACACTCGCTGGTACAAAGATTATGCTCACGTAGGTTGCTGGGTATTGACGCACACACTCACTTGTACAACGATTATCCTTAACACACACTACCACTCTCGGCACTACTATTTCACGCAGCGGAGACTGACTCGCGTAAGACGGTGGAAGACGAAAGAGAGCAAAGTGCAATCACGTAAAAAGGCAAACGTTTACGTCAAAAGTCAAAAGTCAAAGTCAAAGAGTAAGAGTCAAAGAGAGAGGCTGAGCCCGTGCTGCTCGGCGCTTATATACCCTGTCTTATCGGGGTTATTCGAGGACTTTGTTATTCTCGCGAATACCGCGGGTGCCGTTGCGTCATTTCGTTGTTCCCGATCTTCCCGTAGAATTTATGACCCTCTTCACCGGGTTACGCACGGTCATGGTGCATCAAAGTGCGGCCGATGCGTAACTCCGGGTCACCTCGAATTCCGATGAGGTGCGTACGCGTGTTCGCGGCCGTGCGATGCCTCGAGAGCCGCGGTGATCATTATCGCAACGGTAGCGGAACCGACAAAGACCCCGATTCGTGTAGATGTCTTGTCGTGATAGCGCGACACTTGTTTTTCGGGCGTCGTGCTCTCATTTCGGATTGACCGCGCGCTTGTCATATCGGCTGATTTTATTGCGCCCGATCTGCTCACATAAGTCGGTGAATCAGTTACATTGATCATGTAACAGGACTTCTTGCAGCAGTTCCGCGGCTTCGCCTTTGACATAAGTCCTCAGATAATTCATTTTGAATTGGCGGGCAGATTGGGCCGCTCGATCACCATTTCTTTAAATGTGTCACGAAATCTCACCCAATCTTGGATGTCGCCGTAAAAATCACCGATGACGATCGTCGGCAGCTTAGCTCGATTGACGTCCATTTCAGCTATAGAGGCGTCAATATCCGGCTGACCTCCGATCTGCAACGTCTCCCTTTTCACTTAAGGAGATGATCTGGAAGAGACCCAGATTATTTAGAAATGCTTCATACACTACGGAATACTGGTCCTTCACAAGTAATCGTCTTTCTGATCCACTTCTTCACTCTCTGCCAAAGCCTCGTGCTTTTTCTCGAACTCATCCCAGCGCTTTTCAATTGCTCCATCCTCGATAGGCAGGCGCCCATCGTCATCAGACTTCTGCCGAGCTTTGAAAAATTCTCGAATGCCCTGACTATCAGTCCTCCATTCTTGAGATGAGCCTCCATTTTGCCGGACTTTAGCTTTCAATACAATCACTCGATTGACCGATTTACCAACAACCAACAACACAGCAGATTATTCCCGGGTTTCGGCACCATTGTTTTTTGCATAAGAGTCAAAAACATAAACCTCTCTGTTTAAATAATAATAAACCTGCTTGTGATGTGGTAGGAATCAGTAAATCAAAAATATCAGTATATTTAAAAAAATATAATTCTATTATTTAGTATATAATCTACAAGATAGCATTGAAATAAAGTGAAATATAGATGTATTGACAAATGTTTACAAAAGAAATTTTAGATTTCGCAACACTTAGCGTTCGTAAACTTAATTTATTTAAACTATAAATTAACAGTTTGGCTGTCGCCGTTACTGAGAAACTGTCTCGAGCTTGCGAGCTGTCAAGCTCTCGTGTGGTACACTCGCTCACGCGTTGTTCCGGCTCGACGAATCGTAGTAATGGCGATCGAAGGCCAGGCCTTCCAACCATTCAACTCCAGGAGATGACTCGGCGTGCCGAAAACTCAATGAGTTCTCCGACCAAGTCAACTCCGAGTTGCGCGGCGACTCGAAATGTAAAACACTTCGCTACCACGACCCACTCGTCGACTAGAACAACTTGCAAGCAAGTTACCCGTTCGATCAGTTGATCGTATATATCCTATAGCGAGAGCGGGCTTGCTTATAAGCTAGCGGCCTTATTCGCTTTCATGCGGGTACTGTGGCGGGTCAAGTAGACGCCACCTAGCGGCGAAAATCTAAACATTGATTAACATAAATTATTTAGAAAGTAAAAATTGAAATAAGAATATAAATAATTTTGTTGAGTGCGTTCATGGGCTTTACACTAGATACATTATTACATCTCAAATTATACACATTACCTAAAAATCCAAAACCCTATCCTAACCATAAAACCTTACGAAACTCTGTCGCAGCAGACTTTGAACTCAAATGGTTGAACTCGCCAATTACAATGGCTCTCATCTTCATGGCGGAAGTTACAAGAGAAAATGGATAAATGAATAGATGCAAAGAAAATTTTGGAGTATATAGAAGCCTCTCGTCTACAGTGGCCATCCAATCCTCATCATGCGAACCAAATGGCCGCAAACGCCTGCACATTCGATCCATTGGGGAACTCTCAGAATATGAGGCCACCCGGATCAAAAGTATGTTCGCAAAGAATTACAGAGCTCTCACGGCTCAAAAGAAGGAAGAAAAGGAAAGATCCTAAATCAATATAGCTTTCGAAAAGAGAAACTAAGTTCACGAATATAAATGCTGCCCAAAACTAGCCTATCCAACAAATTTCCTCAGCAAGGCAAACATTACACAACGAATATTAAAAATAAATTCCTCTTTGTCAATTTCATACAATTGCACACGCATGTATCAACTTACATACACACTTACTCAAAGAACAAATGCCACGGATGTTAGTAGAGAACCCTAACAATCAGCAAGCAAACTTACACGTATACACTTGCCCAAGAAATTAATTAAAATTATTTATAGCAGAAGTTGTTGAACACAATATATTAACAATTAAAAATAATATTTTATTCAGAGAAAATGATTTGAAAAAAAAAAATCAATAATCATCGTAAATTTTATTTATGATTATTGAATTGGAAGAAAAAATAAATAAATAAATAAAATTAGTATAATTTTGGATATAATTATATTAGAAAATTTAATTTTTTTGAAAAATATGGAAAAAGTGATGGGAAAAATTAAATAATTTGGAGAAATATTTAAGGATTTATATGTTAATATAATTTTGGATATAATTGAATATAATAGAATGTAAAGGTTATTTTTTTTGAGAATTGTAAGCCTGACCGCTCGCAGGCCAACCTAAGCTGAAGTTTTATAATTTAATAATAATGATTGAATAATATATGGTATAATTTTATTTGAAAAAAAATTTTTTTTTGAAGTAATATTAATTGTAAGCCTGACCGCTCGCAGGCCAATCTAAGCTTAAATTTTGAGGAAAAGTTATAAAGAAGAAAAAACGAATGAATGAAAAAAAAATCAATGGAAAAAAAAGGCCTACTGGCATTGATCCAATTTTGTAATTGTTTTATATATAAATATTTTATATTGTATGAAAATTTGATAATAAATAAATATCAAAAGAGGGGCCCATAAAAATATATCGCGCCGGTGTCGGCGCGTAGCAAGGCCCCACCAGTGACGTGGCGCGCGACAATGAGAGCGATAAGCATAGCTCATCAGCGACGGCAGTATCAGTACATCAAGCGACAAGGAGACACCTCGTACGAACGGCCCCTCCCCTCTGATATATTTTGAGCCTAATTATTTCGCCTTTTATTTAATCCCTTTCCAAGTAACAATATTTATGTGGTCCATTATTTCAAATGTGTGGTATTTGGAGTGGGTAAAATGGACAAAATTGGAAAACTCGAAAAATTACTTTCTTCTATTTTGAGTTTCATATTTCCGGACCCCGAAGTTTCTGACACTCGATTCTTTGTTTTTTCATGGAATATTTAATTTTTATCGGACATCATCTAATGCGCTTATTTTCTTGTTGCAAACATTAAAATTTGTCACGCAGGGGACACTCACGGAGGGGACAAATCGCACTTTTATCAAGTTTTACGGCGACAACAAAGTTGAACATTTTTTTCCGATGACCTACATAAATTTTTTGTAAAAACGAACGTTTTTATGCCCCCAGAGTCAAAAACAAAAAAAGTCAGCTCGAATATTTTTCGATCATGGAGGGGACATTTTATTTTACCATTAGAATTTTCGTGTACAACTATTGTTATAGAGAAGCTGCAAGTAAGATTTGAATATTCTACGGGTAAAACTCGAGTACCTTAGTTCTGAAAGATGATCCTAATATACTTAGAGAGGTTAAAATGACTGTCTAGCACATTTACTGGCCCTATATTGAAATTATGTAAAATTTCCTATAATTTAAGGACATTTGTTACTTATATATATATTTTTAGACAATTTAAGATGATGAGTGATGTAAAAAAAATTATAGGATGTTTAGAATAGGGCCCATGTACCACAGTATTGCTGGATATATGTATAAGTATGTTTAATGGTGAAAACAATCAATTCTGAGTTTAGGACAGATCATGGAGGGGACATTTTGCATGTTTATCCGGCTGGCAAATCAATGGGTCGTAATTTATGGAAATTTGAGTTGCGGTAGGTAGAATTCTGTTAAATGAAAGGTTCTATCGTCTTAGTTTTCATTTTTTAAAAGTTTTCTAATAGTTACGATAAGAAGACATGCCATATTACACTTTTGAAATAATGCACCATGTCTAGATTTATGAACTAATGCCCCGCAGTGCTATAAAAATAAAAATAAAATTATTCCTAAACCATCATATAATTCATAGCAGATAAAAATATTATGAACAGAAAAAATAGTCAAATCAATGCACGAAGCAAGGAATATACCCATTGAACTATAATTATTATTAATCAATCTAGATAAAACTCGATGGTTTATACTTTGGAAAAAATCAACTGAAAATCAGCTGACGTTTAGAACTGACAAATCATGTGACACAATCACCTTCATCACCTGATCATCACCTGTCATCAGATTCACCTGATTTATCACCTGATTTTTTTCAGTGGGGTCACTGTTCAGGGCTGTCCAAGATGTTAATGGAGTTAGTTTAAGTTCTCATACCACGTTGTCGTGGTTGGCGCTTTCAGACTTGTACTTGTTGTGGTTATCATTATGCGAGACTAATTTTTTTTTATTTTTAAAAAAAATTTCTATTTTTTCGCAAAAAGTAACCCTGATACCACCATAGGTACGTGCCTTGCCTCGTGGCCTCTTAACCAAGCTTTTGAAGTTTTTTTCTGACCTAACAGGATCAGAGCTGACAGTGAGAAGCTAAATATGTTGCCCACTTTTCAATAAAGGAGTAATGCTTTTGTAAATACAATTTTTTGTATTTTTTCTCTATAATCGAATGCTGTCATTGGTTTTTTCCCAAAAATCATTTTAGTTTAAAATGACGACTTTTTAGAATTTTTAAAACGTAATATATTAAAAAATTCGTTTTCAAATGAAAAAATCGGCGATAAGTTTATATACTGTGATGGCTTGTTTTTACCATCTATTATTACAACAATAGTATGTCTGCGACTGAAGTTAATGACTCGACTCTATGCGCGTTGTATCTCTCAGTGGGTGAGGTGGAGGAAATGAATACACAAAGGCATTGGTTTCACACAGACTGTTCTATATTTTTACTGCTATGAAATTCATACAAGAACATCGACGTAACTTATTGGCTAATTAAATTTATGGCTTACGGTTATAGATTGACGCGTGCTTCGGGTGGTTACAGGAGTGGCGGTGGCGCAGTTGATCGTTGCTGCTCGGCTGTTCGGCTGGCAGGCTGTTGCACTTAACGCGCGAGTTCTGCTTCGTATCTTGAAGCGTGTACAGTTCGCGGGTGCACTACTGTACGCTCGGGTGACTCGAGAATTCGGCTAAGAGCTGGTAGCGATGTCGTGAAAATCGACCAGTCCCGATGATTAGAATGTTGTGCGATCGTGCGTAGCTTCGCCCTCGTATGAGTTCGGTAACTGGCCGACTAGAGCTCCGGTCCGCTCGATGGTAAGAGAGTATCTGCCCGACCAGAGCTTCGGTCTGCTCAACGGTAAGAGAGTATCTGCCCGACCAGAGCTTCGGTCTGCTCAACGGTAAGAGAGTATCTGCCTCGAGACTACCTTTTGGTCCGGTATATATACTGACTTTCTTTGCGGCACCCCTTTGTTCGGGCGGATACCGCTGTTGAGTTATGTCCGTCCTCCTGAGTTCGAGATTGGGTATTTCGCATCGGTCGATTTTGTGTAGACTTGGAGCTCATAAACAACAGACGTGCTCCTGTTCTTGCGGATGCTCGGGTCGTTTTTCTAATTACTTTGTTGCTTGCCCGAGCATCGGCGTAACTCGGATTCGACCTTCGCCGTTTCGGGTGTTACTTATTGCCCGGGTCGATCGTTAATTTGTCTACTTTATTGCTCTTGTAGCGCGATTTTGATGTTTATGTAGTCGCAAGCACGAGTCATGCTGCACACAAGCGTGAGCCGCTTCATACGTGTGAGCACGCACACAAGTGCGCGCCGCTCATCCGTGCGCGCACACACACAAGCGTGTGCTGCGGTGTATATGTGTGATCCCACACCAACTGCGCTGCTCTATGAGTGCTGGTACTAACGTGCCGTGTATGTGGCCAGCTCGTTACGTTCATGCGTATGCACGTTTTGCACGCGAGGGCCGTCCAGCTATTACAATACTTATATGTCTCGCCATTGATTTCGTCTGGAAAATTATTTTTTAGCTATAAAATGTCACTTTTTTTAACTAAACATATCGAAAAATGCGTCTACGCATGCATCTCTGCGCAAATAAATTAAACAATCAAAGATCATTTTTACACAATTAAATAGTGATATTAGTTTCACTCCAAGGACTCATTTTTAACTCTAAATTATTCTTTTGAATGTAAGAAAAAGACATTGGAAATGGTCTTTCGGCTATCATAAAATAAACTACATCGTTGATTAAGCAGTTTACCGTGTATTTGATTGCGGTTTTTTTTTTGAAAAATCAAATGGTGTCGCTATTTTAACTCTACAAACTCATTTTCAACAATTAATGACATTTTTTGTCATCTTACCACCAAAAGAACAATTTTCAAAACTTTTCTCTAAAAAAATTCAAAAAAAGAGCATTGTTGGGTTGACTTTTATCCATAGAGTAAAACTTATATTGTAACATCCAATTAACGAAATTACACAGTTTATTTATTTAAATTCTTCTCACTGAAGTGGTTAGGATTGGGTTAAATAATAAAACGTTGACATATTTTTATAATTTTTTAAAATAACTTACATTATTTATTTTACTCGACTTTGAAACACACCTAGAGCTCGCTTCCTCTTGGCTCTATGATCCCTTCTCGAAACGCTGCCCCCGGACGATGGAGAATCTACGATCTTCTGAGGATGAGCTAGAATCACTTAAGCACTTGGCGTAGCAAAGAGTTTATTTTCCAAAAAACTATTATACTTAATTTTTAAAGATGATTCTAGTACTTTTAATACTCGTGAATAACTTTGAGACTTGATTTAGATTTTCGTAAGGCTCTGAGATTGCAACACTTGCACGAGCTCTGTACGGTTCGGCTGTCTCCGGATAACAAGCATTAGCTTCTTCTTACCTGCTCCTATAAAACCGACAGCCACAAGGCAGCTGAGCTGTCTGAACCCTATCCCTTCCTTTCACGCGCGCGCGACGTCCCGACGATTATATATTGGCACGACCCTTCGCTGCGTTGTCATTCATTCTTGAACAACCACACGAGCCCCACACAGCCCTCGGCTAATTGACTTGCGAAACGATTAAATTGACAAACTTCTACTGGACCTGGACTTCGTCAGGAGAATATCCGTTAGTGGATTTAGTCTCGAAAGCGATTAACGAACGAGACGAACGTCAATCTGGAAGGTTGTTTTTATTCGAGAAAAGAATGTCAGATGATAATAAAAAACGCCATTTCTTTCACGACGTGGTCAATAAACTTTTAAAAATGCTGTCATTTTTGATTAAAATGACGTTTTTTTGTTCCAATTGAAGACACAATCAAAGACGTCCTTAAAAGACGTCCTTAAATCATGTCTTTGAAAGACGTCTTTAAAATACTAGTCGAGGCGATATCCTCGCAAACGTGGGTAAATAGAGTAATGGATAATTTTTTCGTCATTCCTCCGTAAGGACACTTGGAATATGGAGACCAATCTTACTTTTGAGTTATCCCGCACCAATTTGTTTAAATCGATTTTTTTAAACAAATAAAGAAATTTTAAAAATTTTTGCCTGAAACCTTTATTTTAAGATAATTTGGACCATTCTAAAGAGAAAGTTACTCTTGATAAATTTCTCTAAAATGCATACTTTTCGAGTTATAACCGATTCAAAGTAAAAAAAACGCTAATTATGCCATTTCAATCGCTTATTACAACGCGAAAAAATAATGTTTTCGATTTTACCAGTGCTCTTTATTAATCTTTGAACATCCCTCTATCAAGTCCCATAGTTTTTTTCGGGATTTTTAATGATAAATCATCTTACCCCGCAATTAATTCCGCGCGATTTCATGTGCAACGCATACAGTGGGATAGGCGCGTCGTCTGCTACTGCCGTGGCATGGCAATGATGTTCGCTGGGAGATAGCTCAGACTTAATTGCGTGGTAAGATTGATTTATCATTTAAATCCCGAAAAAAACTATGGGACTTGATAGAGGGATGTTTAAAGATTAATAAAGAGCACTGGTAAAATCGAAAACATTATTTTTCGCGTTGTACTAAGCGATTGAAAATGGCCAATTAGCGTTTTTTTACTTTGAATCGCTTATAACTCGAAAAGTATGCATTTTAGAGAATTTATCAAGAGTAACTTTCTCTTTAGAATGGTCCAAATTATCTTAAATAAAGGTTTCAGGCAAAAATTTTTAAATTTCTTTATTTGTTTAAAAAATCGATTTAAACAAATTGGTGCGGGATAACTCAAAAGTAAGATTAATCTCCATATTCCGGGTGTCCTTACGGAGGGAATGACGCAAAAATTATCCATTACTCTATTTTACCCACGTTTGCGAGGATATCGCCTCGACTATACGTCTTTATTTTCAACAGGGGGAGGTGCGAACTTTGGTCGTCTATGAAAAAAAATCTTATACCTTCCTCGGCCAGTAATTAGAATAATACTGTCAAGTTGTGTTATGCCGTCCGAACTGCAACCAAGGAATATTTTACTTCCCGGTCTCAGAATGCAATACACGATAAAATTTTTGTTGCTGCGGTAATAGAAAGATTTTCGGTTCAAACGAACAACGAAGTTCCTTCGATAACTTTACCATTGTATAGCCCCAGATTTCTTCATATCATGATCTCTTATGATAACATTGCAAAAATGTAACTGAATCAAATTTTAAACAAATTTATAAAGTTTTCTTTGCTTAATCATCTTTTTAAAAAATGTTAATAACAGATTGATTAAAAGTTTGTTTGTGAAGAATCTTTAAATTTAGCATGAAAGTACATATTTCTAAAAAATTTTGGAGACCAATAACTTCAAAAAAAATGTCGTTGAAAGTCGCAACAATGTAGGGTCTTTTGGTTTTTGATAAGTTATAATAATAAACCTTTATATTTTTACTTACCCTTGTAGTTTTTGGATGATCACCATCTACATAATAAATCCGATAGCCAGGATTGAGATCATAATAAGGTGATACTGATGGTCCAATATAAGCTATACTAAGAGCTCGTCCTAAATCATTAGTATCATAAAATATTTGAAACTCATCATAGTGTGTATGACCAAAAATTGAGCAGTTATTGTCGATTCATATCTGCAAATTATATATCAAATTAGAAAAACCGTAAGAAAATTAAAACTCAACATGAATAAATGACTATAAAAACTGAAATAGAGCTGTGGGAGAGCAATGTTAAAATCACGTACAATTGCGTAAAAATCACATGGTTCAATGAGAGGAAACTGAAAGGGTCTTTATTAGGTCAGTTCAAAAAAAATCGAAGGTTACTTCAATTTTAACGTATGAGTTCCTAATATCAATTTAAAGGTCACACAACGAGCTTTTTGATTATCCATTTTAATAACATTGCAAAAATTAACTTTTTATTTTAATCTTCTGTAGCTTGTTCTAAAATTATCTGAAAATAATAAAAAGTCGTGAGTCTTCCAAAACTCAACTTTAAAATAGAGATCGATGCATTATTTTGGAAGTTATAATTAATTTTATGCCAAAAACCACTCATAAAAAATTTCAATGCATTATTTTATAGATTTTGATCTCAATTTAATCCAAAAATTTATCAAAATTCCAATGTCATTTTCAGATTAAAAAAATTACTTAATTTTGCTGAGCTACGGAACTTTCTGGGGAATGATTTTTATTGTTTAAACTCTCCGGACCGGCACCTAGAACGCACAATCGAAAACATTTTTTTTTGCATTATATCAGTGATCTTTCACCCCAAAAACAATAATGGCACATATAAATATCGATTGAAATGCTTATTTTTGTCGAAACGTGCAAATGAATTGAATTTTTCAATTTATGAATCGAAATTATTGGTCATGAATTGAAAAAATGAACTAATTTTTCTCAAAACCAATCAATATAACTAAAAATGTCTTCTGATAACTGACGATAATAATGACCAATTATCATTATTTAGTTATAAATTGTGCCGATTCAAAATGATTGATCAAGTAATTGCATTTTTCCAATTTTATTTTGCTTAGGACAATGATTTAAATCATATTAGATGAACCAATATTCAGTGATTTTAAAAAGGTCCTTCTCTATACAACGATATCCATAAGTTAGTTCTGCTTTGATTCATTCTGAGAGACTCCCAGAAAATAAGAGTACACATATGGGTCTTTTGGTCTGAAGAGGTTAAAATTCAATAGTTCTGTTTCACTCAAGTTATAAAAACATCACGTTTTCCTTCACTTTTTATTACATTCTGAGGAAACTAGTCGAAACACTGAACAAAAATTATGCAAATGTTACCCCAGAAAAGTTAGTTTTAATCAAACTGCTCGTTTAGTGATTTCCAAAAATTAATGTTAAGAACTGAACATCGAGGCTACATATTTTGATTGAGGTTTTAAAGACTTTCAAGTTTTTTGAACGAATTCAGTCCTCATAGTTTAAAGAATGATAAGTAATACAAGGGTGAATAATAATGTTTACCTGTTGATTATATGATAATAATTTCTAGACCAGACTTTCAAACAATCTGAATGTCCCGGTGGTATATGCCCAATTATGTGAACTTTTTCATTATTCATTTCTGCTGCTTGAAGTTCATATATAAGCCATTGCAACTCGTTCACAGGATCAGTGCTATTAATTAATAACCACCAGTTTTTGTTATTACAATAATTGGTATTTATTGAAACAATTCTAAAACCAGGTCTTATAAGAACTGAATAAAAAGCACCTTGTCGAACTGTTGGAGAGGAACCCACAGGTAACCAACGTTGCCATTCTTTATCCAGTTCATTGTAAAGCCATGATATACTGGTATCAGATGGAGAAAAAGAAGTTGGAAAGCTGAAACGTAAATTTCAATTATTGGTAAATATGCTGGAGTTCTGGTGGAATCGTCACTAATTTGGTAATGTGAGGATGTACCTAACATTGTAATCAGCCAGGCAAAGCCTAAATGCAAGATCATTTTTACTGAGACTGCGATTGCTAAATACGTATGTATTCTCTTGTAAACTCGCAAAAATTATTTAATTATACCTAACTGAAGGGAACATCGAAAATCAGAAAATCCACCAGACGTTAACTCCCAGTGCTCTATTGTCAGACGCCCCCCCCCCCCCCTCAATGCATTGTACTATTTATTTGCATTTTATCGTTCATTTCAATGAATAGGTGGCCTTTCATCACAAATATTCTCTTCCCTCTTCAAATCCGTTACCGATTTAGTCTTGCAGCACGAGTAGTTAGACCGTTTTTATTGTTTATTAATGCTTTACTACATCTATTAAACTGCCGTTGGACCCCACGTGGTCGTACCTTAGGGCCATACAATTTTTCATTAATCAACAAATATCATTTGTTTATTTGATTTTTATTTGAGGTCCAAGCTTTATTGAAGTATTGTAACGTACTATGAACGCTACAATTATAACGAATTATATATAGCCTGTGAGGGAGCAAAGGCCGTTGGCAAATGAACCCAAGACGGGCAGATAATGCATTGCGCCGATACTGCCACAAACTTATATGTACGGGTGAGTATGTGTGCGTATCTCTTCACTCGCGAATTTTTAGGTAGCTGATAAGCAGTTTTGATATCCGTTGGAGCCCGCACCACGTTAAGGGCCTATAGGGAGCTTAAAAGTTTAAAAAATCGAAAAATTTTTTTCACCTTTCCTATAGGAAATGTTTTTAGCTTTCGAACGCCGTTTGCCAAATTTCAAACATCGAAAGATTCCCCTAGATACAGCTATTTTACGGCTCTAGGGAATTTTTTTCAAATTTAAGAAATTCGCTCTATTTAGCGAATTCGATTCGGAAGTCCACTAATTCAAACGATGTTCGATTACAAAAATCTTTTCTTAACAGTATCGTCTCCAAATCGATAGCTTTCTACTCTTTTTCTTCTCCAGTATTCCAAGTGTTTAATATTATTGATAGTTTCACAGTAATTAGTTTTAGCGTATTGTAGTTTTTAGAATTAATTATAAATTAGTTTAGAACATTTTTAAAATAAGAAAAATTACATTATTTATATCATTACAGTATTTAGTTTATTGCTTAGAGGTTAGTTTAAAATCCTAATAATTATTTTTTATAACATAAAATATAGCATTAGATTAGTATAAAATATTACATTAGTGTATAATAATTATTAATTCTTTTAGTTTTTGATTAATAGGTGTTTTAAAGATTCAATTAATATTTTTAATTCTATTATTCAGATTATTTTTATATTAGATTAGAATTAGATAGTTAATTTTTATAATGGAATCGAAAGAATGAGATTGAGAAGCAATCCACAAAGAAAAGTTCTATTGGAGTAAGAAACGTAGTTTTCAAAAAATCAGTACGCACAGAACCTGATCTTACACCAAAATTGCTCAGTGCAAGGAAAAGATCTGCAGCAGAATCTGCAATCTATGAAAAGACTGCTTCCACATCAAAATTGCAGACTCAAACGTGTGATTTTGAAGCTGGATATATCTCATAGATTTTTCTATATTTTTACCATTTCTGCAAGAAAATTTACAGTGTAAATGTGGTGGACAAATAAATATTGTGTTGTCTTCAGTTGGTGGGCTTGGATTCATGGTGAATATTGAGTGCAACTCGTGTGACAGTTCTCCTTCAATTACATCATCAAAGAAAATAGGACCTAAAAAAATGTGTATGAAATAAACAGAAGAATTGTTTTTGCAATAAAAACTTAGCTGGGGGATTAGCTGGAATTAGACCCTCTGTGGATTATTAGACTTATCCAAAGCAATGGAACAGAAGACATATGATTGATATGATTCAATTGTCAACACCATGCAAAATGCCTCTGAACGTGTTGCTAAAAATCTATGCACCAAGCTGCCACCGAAGAAATTCAGCTCAGTAAAAGTCATGAGTTAACTGTGTCAGGAGATGGTACTTGGCGCATACCTGGATTTCTTCACTGCAAGGTGCTGCACTCCTTATTGGAAATAGATCAGGAAAGGTAGTTGATATAGTTGTCAAGAATAAATTCTGCAAACAATGTAGTACCTGGGAAAAAAAGACAAGGATTCAGCAGAGTATATTGAATGGTTTGAAATCATAAATTAGAATGTGATGTCAATCATAAGGTAGTTCTGGTGCCATGGAAGTTAATGGAATAATGGAATTATTTGAAAGATCAGAAGCCAAACATAGTGTCAAGTATAAAAATTATATTGGTGATGGAGATGCAAAAGTCTACAGTAAAATATGTCTAAAGAAACCTTATGGAGAAATTTATACAATAGATAAAAAAGAAGATATTAATCATGTAGGAAAAGAATGGGAAAGCGTCTACGCAATAAGAAAAAAGAGCTTGGATCAACTTTACTACAGATAAAAAATCCATTGGTGGAAAAGGACGTCTCACAGCCAAAGCCATCGATCAGCTTTCCTCGTATTACACCAAGGCCATCAGAGAGAGCAAGACAGTGGCAGATATGCATAATGCGTATGGGCTACATGGTATCATAAAGATCCAGTGAAAATCCTCAGCATCAACTTTGTCCACCTGGTGCAAATTCATGGTGCGCATGGCAAAGAGCTAAATTTGGAGGCACTCACAACACTTTTCAGCACAATCGTTGTAGCTCACTTCCACCAGCTGTCATGGACAGTATAAAAAGCATTTATGAAGCCTTGAGCACCCCAGACTTGCTAGCAAGATGTGTTGGTACATATTCACGAAACGCCAATGAATCTTTTAACCACATATTCTGGAAATATATACCAAAAAAGCTCTGGTGTGGTATTACGACTTTGAAGGCTGGTGCAAACATGGCTGTGTCAACTTTCAACGGTGGAAGAAAGCTCTCCTGAATATAACAAAGGAGTTAGATATACATCCAGGTGCTACGCCCACAAATACGCTGAAGCCAAAGATTCAAGAAGAATCACGTACAAAAAAAGCAAGGACTGTAAAACGCCAACGACTGCACAGTCCATAAGACGATAGCTACGTTCCTGGTAGACATTGATTATTGTATTATCTTCTATCTGAAAATATGAAAGTTAATATGTTATTCAAAATTAAAATACCAAAATAAAAAATGAAAAATTATACATACTTTTATATTACTCACATAAATTATTCCTATCAGCTTTCTTGTAATACTAATCTATAATAAAATAAACACAAAGTAGACAATATTCGTATAGGTAATATAGATATTATTTGAAAATGAATACTTATCTGATAGCTTCCATGACTTTTCTTGGCTACAGTTTCAACTGAACAACTGTAAAACTTTTTGGAAAATCAATCAAAAACCGACAGTAGTGAACACATAAAGTCTTTGGGTGTGTTTGATGCTCAAAAATCTTGTGGTTTTGACATTGTTTTTTTTATATATTTATAAAGTAATGATAAAAATTTGCATGTGCATTTTATCACAGTCTTCTATAAGTATTAGCTACAAGTATTTGCACAGTAATTGAGTGAATATTAAAGATCAAGTGTGTTCTGTGTGTAATTCAAGTGTATTTATTTGTGTAACTCAAGTAAAGTTTGTATCATATGAAAGTCAAGAATAGTACATAATCAATGTTTTGAATTGTTTATTAATTCTATACTAGACATTTTGAATGTTTCTGAACTTGTTTAATGTGCAAAATACTTGGGAATACTTGTGATTATGTGCAGACTAGAAGCTATATGTACAGCTAATTGAATTAATATGCTTTAAACAAATTTAAGAATTTTTTTTTTTGCTTATTCTCAGCAGTTAAGAATTTAATAAATTTAATAAATTTTAAGCTGGTTGCCGTAAAATTCCCAGAGAACCGTTTGATGAGTTGACTTTAAATTTTATACACTTCTTCAGTACATGTGTGAACATGGTCGCAACCACTATCCAAGTGATTAGAGCATTAGAAAGTGCTATTTCACTATTTTGGTAAAAAGTACCATATAAAATTATATAAAATTAATCCTTTGCAGATAGTATTATCTATATAGAATCAACAGAAGTGTATGTATCACTTGGATAGTGGTTGCGACCATGATCACACATTCACTGAAGAAGTGTGCAAAGTTTGGAGTGAGTTCATTAAGCGGTTCTCTGGGAATTCGACGACAAACCTCATTCTAATTCTTTAGAATGAGAATGAAAACATATTTCATAGGTATGAAAGACCACCAGTTTTATTGGTGAGAGTCAATTTTTATAAAATTTCATGTTTCATCAATTTTAAGAAAATATGGATTTAAGCCCCCTGTTAGCCCTTAAGAGAGGACTGCGGCCCAGCATCAACACATATGACCAGGAAAGAGAGAGCCCAGCAAATTCCAGGTAAATTCCTATCGCCACTACTCAATGATCCACTGATGATAAGAATATCGTGGCGAGCCGAAAATCACGAAAAGGGCTAAGTTTGTGCATTTCTTTCTCATTTAATCCATGTTAGTTTGTTATTAAATATGACTTGTTACATTTACCACATTACTATTCACGCTAAAAATTTTTGCTACGCTACCCAGTTGAAAAAAAATGCGTGGATGTCACCGTGGATTATCCACGCTAATTCCTCGTGGATCATACAGGGATTTCTCGAGGATCGGACATTGATTTCACGTGGATCGAACATGGATCATAAAAAGTCCAACTACGTAAGCCTCGTGGATTTATGAGATATCCGCGTTGATTTTCGATCAACCCACGCGGCTTTCCGCGGAAATCCTCGTTGATTTTCTGTGAACCCAAGCGGCTTTCCGCAGAAATCCTCGTAGATACACGGAAATCCTCGTTGATTCTCGATGAACCCATGAGGATTTCTGCGAAAATCCTCGTTGATTCTCGATGAACCCATGAGGATTTCTGCGAAAATCCTCGTTGATTCTCGATGAACCCATGAGGATTTCTGCGAAAATCCTCGTTGATTCTCGATGAACCCATGAGGATTTCTGCGAAAATCCTCGTTGATATTTCATCGACCCACGTTGCTTTCCGCAGAAGTCCTCGTGGATATACGGAAATCCTCATGGATATTCGATTATCCACGAGCTTTTTTTTTGATGAAATCCTCGTGGATTTTGAGTGAAAAAACATCGTCAGGTGATTTTTTTTTTAATTAAGAATTGACAGTAATTTTTGAAAGTATTTACTCAATAATTTAGATTATTTTTAAGATTTATAAAAGATTTATTTAGTCGTATCCTTTAGAGAAGTAAATAAGTTTCCCGAGACCTGGGCTTGAACCGGTGATCTGTCGGTTACAAGTCCAGCTTCCTATCACTTGAGCTATTCATTGATTATACTAGAGCTATTGAAGCGGTTATATCAATGAGAAGTGTGTATGTATTTTTTTCAAGTTCTTTTAATATCTTATTATATTTATAGTACCACAATAGAAAAACTAGTTGTACAATATAATCACAATTTTGGAATCTTGCTTTCGCTCTTACTCTGGATGAGTACGAGGTTAGGATCCGGACTTTCTTCGGGTAGTCGTGATGTTTTAATGATCGCGAGTACCCGAAGAAAGTCATCGCAAAGTTCAGTTCTGACCTGGAGCCAAAAAAAGGATACCCGGATGACATTCTCACACGAAAAATTCAACTACCTGAAGACGATTTGGCATAATTTTCACCTGATAATTCACCTAAATTTTCACCTGATTTTTTTCAGCAGGGTTATTCAATTATCCTAGCAGATCAGTTAAAAATCCACGAAGATTCAATGACGAGACCTCGCGGATCCTTCGAGCGTTATCGCAAAGAAGTCCAAAATCCTCGAGGATTGAAAAAAAATCAACGTAGATCAGTTGAAAATCCGAAGCTCACATGCAACGCTCAGGAAGGATTGTTTATTTTCAAAACTCTCCCTTATTCATGGCAAGTGATTTAACCCCCAGTACGAGTACTCGCGAAGACATGGCACTGCGGCGAGAATGACTCTCCCCAAAGTAGACGCGATCGTTTCACTTATGTGCTACTTATGCACGCGCAGAAACAAGATCAATAAGTTGAGATAAGTCTACGAAATGTTTAGTAGTTCTGCAAAACGCTGCTAGGTGGCGAGGCGCCCAGAAAAGTCGAGACCTTTTACAAAAGAAGTCAAGTTGTACTTCGAAATCAAATCAATTTGATTGTGTAAAATCATACTCAGCGAAAGATGTGGCTCTTTCCTTTAGAAACTGTAGCAAAGTATCCTCGGGATGCAAATACAATGTCGGGCGAGACATCCACACAGACCTGTAAACGGTAGGAATAAAGAGGTGCCGAAATAAAGTGATGACTCGTCAATTTATAACAATAACAATTAGGCTTATTTATTTAGGTAGGGCGCCAGTCACGAATGTGACGCCGTAATAGTTAAAAGTTACACGAGAATATCTACTTGCAAATGATGTGTTTTATATAGTACAATCAGGCACGCGATTATCAGATTACCGGATACAATCTTTATGTGGCTTCGGGCCACCTCAGCTAGACGGTACAGCAGTTATCAAGGTCGCAGGACGAGCTATGCGAGGACGAAGTCGAGAGAGATCGAGCGGTATCGAGAAAGAAACACAATATGGCGCAAAATACCCGAGAGATATACGAGCGGCTTACAGTTGTTGACTCGCAGTTGCCAAATCGAGAGAGAAGCTGTGACTCGGGCTATTGTGGACTGCAAAACAGCGAGGGCCAAACGAGAGGGCAGCCAGGGTAGCAGGCACGTCAAAAGGTGACACTCGCACTTCACACACGCGATCGCTTGGAATTCGCGATGTTATCGCTTGCGCTTTCCCACACAGAGTATCTTCTCTCTGCTCAGTCGCAGGCCCGTCAGTCGGCAGTAGCCCCCTTCCACGTGACAGGTTTTCGTCTGCTCTCGCGCAGCACGCACGGGACTTGTAGGCTCGCGCAGAGCCGCTCGCATCTCTTTCTCAAATTCGGCGCTTCAACGACGAGAAGTGGCGCCGAACCATAGCCATATATATCGCGAACTATGTCACCTCGCGTAATTATCTCTCTCGACATAGGGATGATAACAAGGATAAGGAGGAGTAACCGCCGGACTCTGTGCGGAAATCCTACCTCCTTACAAAACAAATAAAAAGATCTAGACGCTTTTGATAAACTTATATCTACTATTTTTGCTCGTCTCCCTGTCTTGGACATCAAGTAAATAGTCGTAGTATCTTGTCGGTTGCCCGATACATTGATGACCTCAAATGTTCCCATTGGAGAGCGTCAACAGAATCGATGCTAACATGAAAGCCCAACTACTCCTCCTTCCAAGCAGAGTGCGCTACACCCCAGTGAGAAAACCGTTTCGCCCGCACCAAAACCTCGATCTTCTCACTGCCTTTCAGCTAATTTACGCCAATCCCTCTAATCATGAGATGTATGTATTTCCATAGTTTGTAACGGAGCACAAGGTACACAGCCATCGAGCCGCAAAATCTAGAATACCTCGCGCGAACATGTGTGTGCGTGTGTATGTTTTTCGCAACTTACAGGTCCGCGCGGCAACAGCAGCAGCGAGCAACGACGTTTCGGTGCGTGCGACGGCGTATGTGTGTGAGAGAGACGGATAGCAGCGCAAGAGCAGACAGGCCAACGCGCGATAGATCGCGGCAGTTAGCTCGAGCACGCAGCAGGCTGACACGTGCAAGACTCGCACGCAGCCATTTTTGAGATTTACGAGGTAATAGCCGAAAGTGAAAAGTACGAGTGTTCCGGCAATAAAGTCTCGGTGTTTGTGCTCATGGAAGACGGCAAGCAAGAGGCCGACGTGCAAAGAGAAGTGTACTGTCACCCAGAAGGGCTGTCGTTCGTGTGTGTGCTCGCAAAGTCTGTCACCCGTGCGGCAAGTTTCGCCCAGTTGAGCCTGTGTGCAAGTCAGTGCATAAGTGCAGAAACATAGTTCGACATAGTCGCTCAGACGTGGGATCACGCTCTCGCCGTCGCACGCAGATATTCGACGCCCGGACGAGGGCTAACTGTTGCAGCCGAGAAGTGGAGCCAATCCAACGTCGAGGCGCCGAAGATTTGGGGTCAGTTTGTAAGATTTTTTCCGCATTTCTTGGTCGACGCGATTGCCGGGTCGCAATGTGTGCTTGTGTAGGTAGCTCAAGCTCGGCTGACGAGTATCGCAGTGGCGATACGCAGCGAGCAGAATATCGGTGTGTGTGTTGCGTTCGGCACCGGGCCTGTAGCATCAGGGCAGATCGCCCAGGCAGCATACGAACCGCATCACCGAGAACAGTGTGCGAGTGCCACGTCGCGTTGGTACACGTGCACTCGCCATCGTCGCATAGATCACGCGCGCAAGCTGCCATATTGACTCGGCCGATTAGGACCGCATCACAGATACGATCGACGGTACGTTGAGCGCGCCCCTGGTGGGCAAAGTCGGAAGTGAAGTTAGGTCGAAACTCGTGCCTCGTCACGTAGTATTGTAAATCATCGCCCGTTGGGCAATTTGAACTGGTTTTTTCGGCCAATCGGACCTTGAATTAAATAAAGCATCATATTTAACTGACATCCTCGCCTCTTTTTTTCGTGACATTTCTTTTCGCGGATTTCAGCGGAAGTTGCAAAGGAGTTCAACGGTGAGTCAGCGAGTCCACGGCAAGCTCGCACTGATGACGGGCCCAATATCCCCTCGGGGGTAATCAACCAGGTCAGGGGGTCATGTATTAAATTTATTCGACGGATTTGCTGCTTTTCCCCACCCCGGGGTAAGCCGTCCGTCAAGTTTTAAATTAAAAATGCGTTTTTTTATAAATAGCTTTATATTTACGTACTAATCAAACTTCTGCATTCTATTAAAGTTTCGGGAATGAAGAAAAAATCCTATCAAATAAGCCAAAAAAATTTTTTTTTTAATTTTTAGATCTAGGTCCTTATAAGACCTTCAAAAAATCGATACGTGCTCTTTAAAATTTATATTTTAAATTTACCCCAATCGAAAATATAAGAGCTAAGTAACGTGATCTTATCTGCATTATTAACTACTCTTGTTTTTTTTTTTTTTTTAAATGTAAATTCATACGAAAATTTTGATATCCAACTAAATACTTATATCTCACCTATTCACAGGTGCACTCTCATGATTGCCAATTGCAGGAAATATTGGAATTCCAGGAAAGTGACCAACCATTTGCTTAACAGTTTCACGAAGAATTCGTAAATTTTCTTCGCGAGTTTGATTCCAAACATCGTGAGGCGGAAGATCACCGTCCAAATGATATAATCAATGTCCTGAAAATCATATGAATTTTTTTAATTCAAATATGTTCACTGAATAGTACTCTCATGTGGTTTAAATCTCAAAAGTGATTGTTTTATAAGATATTTATAACCAATTTAGTGGAAATTTATCTTCGTTAAAATAAAATAACTATAATACAACACAACACACTAAATAAAATACAACACATTACCCATGTCAAGTAATTTACAAAAAATTGTGGTTTCAGGAAAGAGGGAGCTAATTAGATATAATGTTTCGAAGTAAAATGAATTTTGATGGGACTGGTTTCTCTGCTTTTACGGTGAATGAAGGAGCGTTGAGGAAGGCGTTTTGCCAATACTGTCTTCCTAGTAGATAGCCATAACCTAGTAGATAGTGTGACGGGGGTCACAGCCGCCATCTACGGATGGGCAACCCTCACGCGCGCTATGCGTGAGAAGCGTGTTGACGATGAGATGCCGCGCCGACCAAGCAAATAAAATGCGTAGATAGTAGGTATTTTTCAGGCCAAGAACTAGAACAGCTGAGCAACAGAGCTGAAACCAAGATCGACAGCGGCTACTACGAGTCAGCAGCGTGATGCGACACTACAGCGCGACGGTGTGCAAAGTAAGCCATCTGCCGCCATTTCGCGAGTGCTGGCAGGCACGTAGCCGGGCCAGCGGAGTAGACGCGATACAGCAGTAATCAGCGAATCCTCGTGCCACGCAGAGCAATCGTGAAAACATAAGAACGAGAGGTTAATTCGCGGTCAAGAGAAGATATCAAAAAGTAAAGTGACGAGTGCTGAAAAACGAGTCCGAGAGTGAAGAGCAGTCTACGTGCAGTGCACTCGTCGTCCTATCGATCGATACGAGAGAGTGTTGCACTTGATTTGTACAGGCAAGTGAAGCCCGCGTGCATTGTCACGTAAACGAGTGTCCCTCCATACGAGGCCTTCGTATGAGAAAAGAGCGAGAGAGACATAGTGTCGAGGCCGACGGCGAGGTTAGATTCACCCGGCCAAGAACCGTCGTTGCTGCTGCAGAGGCGAAGCTGCCGTTCCGAGAGCTCGAAGAACGAAGATCATCGTCAAGTAAATTTAAGATTATTATTAGTTGACAAATAGCTTGGTCGGTTGCATGTGTGTATGTTTGTGTGATAGTGTTTGTGTGAAATTCGCAGCAACTGCGTAGTGTCGTGCCGCATCGAATCGTCGGGAGACGCCATCTTGTTCGCGCTCGCACTTGTTGTGAGTTGGCGTGCATCGTCGCACACACTCGGGTGTTGAGTACCTCGTGCGCCGGCGGTTATCATCTGATCTCAGTCGTGAAGGCTGCATCTTGCGTGTGTTGGCATGCATCGTCGCATACGCGTGTTTCGGCTCCGTTCGACGATCCGCACTCATAGTGGATCGGCGCTGGTTCTCATTTTTTCATCGCGCGAGCCGCTTCTTGTTGTCACCGTAAGCTGGGGGAATCGGCGTCATTTCTCGTTTCTCGTCGCGATTAGCGGCAACGGCCATCCCGCGTCAGATTCGTCGCGTGTCGTATGTGTGTTTCGTGCGGGCATCAAGACTCGCGCGCGTGTAGTAGCGTGCATCACTGTATACGTGTGTGGGTTGAACTGTTTCGCGGCGTACATGTGGCGAGCATTGGCGGAGTGAGTGGAGCTAGTTCATTGATCGTTGCCGAGAGTATACCGCGGCCCTGCGCGGCCAAAATCGACTGATCCTTTCTGAATAAATTGAATAGTATTGATTAACAGCAAAATCACTGTCATTGTTATTTATCGTATCTCGGACTCAGAGTTGAACCCAACCCGTTCTTTAAGGTAGACATCAGCTTTGACGGTAAGTTGGTGACGCGAGTCGGTGCTCGCGACTCGATTGGCGACGGCCCAGACCCCCCTTTGTATGAGGGCCTCGTCCCATGGCACCCAACGTGGGGCGAACGTGGGCCTTTCTAACCTCAAATAAAAATTCAAATTAGTGAAATTTAATCAATTCTGATTTTCGGAAACTTTGGAATTTTGTCAATATGCATTCGAAGTTTTTTTGGACGTCGTCTATCAGTCACCGACTGCACCGTGCGGTGTATCGAGAATACTGTGAGAGTGTGAAAACCGACCAAGCGGTAGGTAGAAAGTTATAAGGATTTATGATTTGTATTTGGAGTTGTGTGGTTAATTTTGGACAAATCGTGTAACGAAAGCCTCTCATGCGTGCGAGTTTTTTATTAGCTTGTAACGGCAGATCTTTTCCCTGCACTCACTCATCATCACCTACATACCCGGGCTTGAAGTCTATTCGGAATATTTTGTAGTTTTCATCTGATTGGTCTTGCGAAATATTTCAGGATGCCTTTACCGAAGGATCGTAAGTGGATGGAGGAGCTCACTGCACGACCAGACTCGGAGGGTCGACATATTCGAGCGATAGTTCGTGCGGCAGCAAAATTACTCCGTCATGAGGTGGTCGAACACCTGGACGCGATGGAATTACGATCGACTGCACCCTCGACGTTATTACCAACCGATTGGTTCGCGCGGAAATTAAGGTGGTGCTCCCCAAAGTCGATGCTCCATGGAGTACCTTCGAGGATGAGGACCCACGCCGTATCGCGTTTTCTCAACCCGGCAAGCGGCTGGTGCTCGAGGATGTCCCCGAGACCCATACGACCCGCGCGATCGTGGCACCGGCAGGGGCCCATGAAGTTGAAGCGAGAGAGGACGCAAACGATTCGCTTATCGATATGTCGATTGAAGAGCTGCAAAAGACATTGAGTTGAGCAGCTCGCATTACCGAAGAGGCAAATGTATTGCCACCGCCAGCGAGTGCTGCCAGCGCGGTAACGGTAACCCCCACGACCTCGGCTCTGGTAACGACGTGGACGAATAGTTCCCGGCCATTGTCAGATCCTGTGCGTGACAACATGCGTACAACAAATTGCACACCGATATCGAGTTCGGTTTTTACGGTGAATAAAGGTGCGTTGAGGAAGGCGTTTTTCAAATACTGTCTCCCTAGTAGATAGCCAGTCAAGAGCTAGGCGATGAAAGGGGACATGGTCTATCTATCCTTTACGATTCACGACACACCTTACGTAGCCATTTAGGGTTCTTTGAATCTTGAGTTCTTGGTATTAGAATAGATAATTGTAGACTGCACATTTAGGGTGGTAAAAAAAATTACACGTACTCTGGGACTTTTCTGTTTTTCGCGGCCTAGGGCAGTAATATACTATTTATTTTTGCTAGCCCACCCTTTTATTGTTTTTACAAAGTAAAAAGAGGAAGCTCCGTACATTTTTAGTCCTTAGAATGAATGTTTAAAGTTTGCTCAATAATCCAATATGATTAAAAACGTGAAAAATGCTTTGATCCATTTTGGTCCAAAACAACCCAAGCAACATAGCTCTCTTCGAAGCTGTATAAATTACGCAATTGTCGATAAAGAAAAATAAAATCTACATTTTCTGAAAGTTGAGAAACTCTCCTTTCCAATAAAAGATTTTAAAATTCACTTAAATGTTGTTGTTGACATCGTAAAAAATTAGTTTAAAAAAAAACCAAATTTTTTTATCTCCTATTTTTTTCTAAATCAAATTTCCGGGCTTCCTATCACCACGAATGAGCGAATTAATAAAATAAAAATCTTATATCTATTATACTTATTGACCAGGAATCCAATAGTGACCTTAAATTTGACGTTAAATATAACCTCTAAGTTACAGCGAACAGAAAATCGATTTTTCAAATGGGGACCCCTACTTTTCATTGCAAATTCGAAAAGAGCGAAAAATATCAAGTTCGAATAAGTCTTTTGCTTCCTAATAGAGGAAGCTTTGTGATAGGCGTCAAAATCAATTTTTGATGTAGAAGTCATAGAACAATTTCGGACACATATTCAGAATCTTCATTTAATTCTGAACAATTTTCTGTATAGATGTGTGTGTGTGTTTTTTTTTTTTTTTTTTTTTTTGACGTGGGCGGCGCTGGTATATGCACGCACGCTCATCCGCCAGTAGGGCCAGAGGAGGTACGCTGGCTATCACGTACGTCGCGTCGTAGAAGACGTGTGGACACCCGCTGATCACGCGCAGGCAGGCTCGTCGACGTAAAGCCTCTGCTTGACGGATGTAGGCCTGCGTCTCCGTCGTGCATTCCAGATAGGCGCTCCATACGGAGGATCGAATCGATGACGTGAGCATAGAGCTCTCGTCGACTAATTCTGGACCCACCGATGTTGGGCATGATCTTCGCGAGGGCCAATTTTGCTGACTATTCAGAGATGTTGGTTGAACCTTAGCCTGGCGTCAATGTGTAGGCCCAGGTAGCGGATGCATGGGGATGAGCTTATGCTGCAATCACCTACAGTGATAGTTATGGTCTCTATTTTCTTTCTGCTGGTGATGGATAGAGCCTCGGTTTTATGGTCCCGTTACCAGGCCAGCTCTTGAAGCGCGCATCGCACCTGCGCGATGGCAGAGTTCAGATTGTTCGATCTGCCACAACTGCTTGGCCACGGCCACCAGGGCGATGTCGTCAACGAAGCCGACGATTTTCACGCTGCCTCCGAAGTTGAGGCGCAGAACGGCGTCGTACATGACGTTCCACAGGAAGGGCCCCAGGACAAATCCTTGTGGTACGCATGCTGTAACTCTGTAGGACTCTGGTCCGTCGTCCGTGTCGCAGTCAAGCTCCCGCGCTAAGAGATAGCTCGCAACTATTCTCAGCAGGTACTCAGGCGTGCGCATTCGGCGTAGCGCGGCGTTGATGCTGTTCCACCGAGCTGAATTAGACGCGTTCATCACGTCGAGGGTGACTACGGCGCAGTACTTCTTGGTGCCGCGGTTCCATCTCTTGACCGCGATGACGTTCTCGATAGCGTTGTTCGTCGATCGTCCCATTCGAAAGTCATACTGATGATCTGAGAGGCCCCCAGGGCTCTCAGTAGTGGCTTCGAGGCAGTCACAGATGATTTTCGAGAATTTTGCCCGCAGTGTCCAGCATACAGAGCGGCCTGTACGACGATGGTTTCGGGGGGCTTGCCTGGCTTTGGCAGCAGGACAAGCCTCTGCCTTTTCCAGCACGCGGGAAAGACACCGGTCTTAAGGCTCGCCGTGTATACCTGCAAGAACATGTCAGGGTGCGTGGCAATGGCGATCTTGATAGCAGAGTTTGGTACTCCGTCCGGCCCAGGCGCAGTGTGATCCTTGATCCTCCTGCATGCTCTTTGAAGTTCTTCCAGGGTGACGGCTGGTACAATTGCTCCTGCCTGGAGTGGTGGCGGCAGAGCTAGCTCGTCAGGCACGCAAAGCACGAGGGCAGCCACTATGCGGCGCACCAGGGTTGGAGAGCTTGGAGTATTTGCTCTCGGTCCTCTGAGACGGGACATGACAGTCTCGTATGGTTTTCCCCATAGGTCCTCGTTGACCTCATCGCACAATTTACTTCAGCATAGGCGCTTGCTGGTCTTGATAGCAGCGCGCAGGAGACGTCTTGCGAAGGCATAGCTCTCTTTACAGGCGCCTTCATTTGGCCGACCGCGTGCTCTCTGGGCGAGCCTTCGCGCTCGCAGGCATGAGCGCCGGAGGTCGGCGATCTTCCCTGTCCACCAGTACACCACGCAACGACGTAGGTCTAGGCGGTCTGACGGTCTCTAACTCAAACACGATGACTTGATGGTCGCTATGCGTGTAGAGCTCGCTTACGGTGCATGATGTTATTCGGGGAGCGAGTGTGTCGCTGGCGAAGGTGAGGTCGATGACCGAGTAGCCCAGTGCACCGGCGAATGTTGGTTTATCACCGGTTTTTAGCAGTGCAGCTTCGAGGGTGGCGAACGCGTCTAGAAGGATGGTGGCACGCCTTCTCGTCACTCGACATCCCCACTCCGTCGACCAGGCGTTGAAATCGCCCGCGACGGTGAGCGGCCTCTTGCCCCAGGCTTCCTCGGTGATGTTCGTGAGGAGAGCGGAGAATTCTACATCAGTGAATCTTGGTGGTGCGTAGACGCTGAAAAAGTAGATTCCGCTGATACGGGCCCAGGTGAAAAAGGGACAGGCTCTGTCTGAGTGCTCCTGCACCATGCCCCCTCCCTACACCCAGATCGCGGCTCAGCTGTTGGCATCGGCCAGCCATGTATAAGATGGATCGAGGTTCTTGTACTGATCACACACTACGGCCACGTTGTATGCACTGCTCGAGAATGGTTTGGCTCAGGAGGTCCTGAGCAGCCTGCAGTGATTGAGGTTTAGCTGTAGTATCCTTATCATCGGCGGGCTTGATTGGTGTTCTGTGCTAGGGGGCAGTACTGGTTTGTCGATGCATGGTCGTGGTCAGCGCCTTGCTCCTGGCAAAAAACGCACGATGGATTGTTCTTGCAGTCCCTTATCCGATGGCCTGTTTGTCCGCAGCGGAAGCAGTGCGCCGAGCGATCAGGTCCCTTATAGCGAGCCGAGACGTGGCCGGGGCTCCAGCAGCGGTAGCAGCGCAGGGTATTTTCGCGACCACGGATGCGGCAGTTGACCCAGCCAATCCGTATGTTGCCGAGTTTCAGCGCCTTGGTGGCTAGGTCGTCCGGGAGCGCGGTGACAGCCGTCTGCGTCCCTGAGTACGCTTTCCGCAGCGTTTTGACTACATCCTAGTTGAGATGCGGGGTTCTCGACGATGTGCTCAGCGCTTCGGCAATCTCCTCTTTGGTGGCACACTCATCGAGATCCGTGATCTCGATCACGGTTGTGTGCTGTATGGCTCTGGCAGTGGCCGTGTCACCAAGGACTTTGCCCAATTCCGCGCCGAGGGTGGAGGCATTGTCTACATTTTTCCTGAGTTGCAGCACCAGGGCGCCAGCAGCACTGCGTCTGATGTTTTGGACGCTGCTCCCGACTGATTGCTGCAACGTCGTGTCCGACTTGAGAATTCGCAGGATGTTTGCATAAGAAGACGCATCCTTCGCCTTGATCACGATTGCGTCTGGTAGATGGTGAACTCTACGCTGCGCTGGCCGTGGTTTCGGCAGTTGCCGGGCATGGACAGATCCACATGTTGTTGCTGTCTGATTACGCTGGCGATGACGACGATGGTTGACGAGCTCAAATCCGTCATTGTCTCCGACATCGTTGTTGTTCTCGTCGAGCTGCCTAGATGCGGCTGTCTTGGCGTGGCGCTTGGGTGTTGCACGGGTCGCCGTGTAACACTGCAGGCCGCTTGCTAGTTGCATGGTGGTCTGGAACCAGTGTAATTTTTGAACGGAGACACGTATCGAAAAGCGGTTCGGCTTGTTTTGAAAGATTTGTGTATCGCATGAAGCCCCAAAAACGTATTTTATGATCTACCGAGTAGTTAAAAAGTTATGCTTTATTGTGAGGAAGCTCTTTGCCAATAAATTGGCAGCTGTTGTTCTTTGAGGTACTTTTAGAAGCGGGTTCAGTTAGAAATAAAATTCTAATTAAGAAAATAATTGAAAAATGCACGCTCAAATTAGGGTTTTATAAGTATCTGTAACACCTTTAAAATGACCTTGAATAAAAAAACAAAAGATTTACTGGGACTTGAAATTTTTTGCTCTTTTCGAATCTGCAATAAGAAATGGAGGTCACTGTGTGAAAAGTCGATTTTCGTTCATTGTAGCTTTGAGGTTATGTTCGAGGTCAAATCCAAGGTAACCATTGAATTTCTCGTCGAAAATTACGTCGGATGTAAGGTTTTAAATTTATTTGTACTCGTATTTCACGAGATTTTACGGGTTTTCACACTTTTGCCGCTCCGTGTATGAGAATTGTCGCCCCTACGGAAATTGGTCGCCACACAAAGTCTTTAGAAACTCTTAAAAACTCTTTAAAAGTCTGAATAAATCTCTCAAATTCTTATAAATGTCCGGATTTCGTACCATGATTTGAAGATTTAATAAAACTTCATAAGAGTTTCAATTGATATACATTTTTTTATAAAGTTATGCGAAACCTGATACTGGGTTTCTAAAATGTTCAGAAAAAAAATTTTCACAAGTAATTTTACTTGTTTTAAAGAGTTATAAAGAATTTTGAAGAGTTATCAAGTGTTGATAAGAATTTTTAATAGTTTTAAAAACGTTTTTGATTAGTATCAACGCTCACCAAAAATCATGGTGAAACAACTATAGGGGCAACCATGTGAACATTACATAAAAAAAAAAATAAATGAAAAAAAAACTTGCCAAAAAATCGAGTTTCTACATTTTATGAATTTTCAAAACTCTTATTAACTCTTTAAAATGATTAATCAGGTGTACGAATTTCGTACATTTATAAGACTCATAAAAGTACTTTACGATACAAGTGTTACGTATGGCACGAGTATCGTACAACATTTTATAGCACTGTGCTAAGTTCACAATTATGCCCCCTTTTTCGAGTCATGAGTTGCACTTTCTGGTAGCGCGAAGTGAGGTTAGCGCATGAGCGTATCCGAGTGCGATGCGAACATTGCGGTGCCATAATGTGCGACTTATGCCACCGAAAAGTGTGCCATAAATGTGAACTTATGCCACACAGTGCTATAAAGACTTCTTAAGACTTTATAAAACTTTATCATGAGAAAAATTTCCGTTAAGGCGATGATTCTTTTATTTATACAGTCTGATTATCTCAAACAGTTTTGCAATAATTTTATTTACTTACTTTGGAATTATTGACGCAGATCTTATAACTAAAATAATTTATCGCGAAATAACTATTCGCACTTCGTAAATCGCTGGGATCGCAGTAGTCATATTTCACTTTCCGTGTTCTTGAATGATATATTATTAAAAGTTCAATGCTCGCTAAAAATCATTGTAACCTATCTCGATTCTTACCCCGACGTATCCGTTCAGTTACGTATATCCTTTTGGCTGCAGGTCCGTTCCGTGTACGTCCAGGGTCTACCTGTAATGAGCATGCAAACGGGAGGGGAAGATAGTCACACGCACATTCAGAAATTATAACTCTCTATTAACAATCAACTACCAGGTTTATTCTCATTCAATAAATATTATACACGGCCTCATAGAGTACCCGCATACTCGGTCGACGGCAGACGCGATCGTAGCCCTGGTGAGCGCGTCGGCGTGTACGACTCACAAACATAACACCGAAGGCTGGGCCGCCCGACTCACCACACGATGTTAGATCTTCTCCTGGTCCAGATCCACCCTTGGTTGTCCTTGTGGTCGGCTCGGCCATTGGATCCACTGGTTCTCTCTCGCGCACTCGGGTCGACTCGTACTAGCACTTGCACTCTTCACTGGGGCGACGTAGGATCTTACTACCCGCGAGGTACTCGTCAATCCAATGTAGACATCCCCGAGGATGTTACGCTCAACTCGCACACTCAAGCTCCGTTCGATCTCAAAGCAAATCTTCGACTCTCCTCTCTGTTCATATGTACGCTCTCGTATCTCAACGTATACGCGTGTTTACGTTCAATCTTTTCGCGCTTGGCACTCAGATGAAATCATATTCCAAATACAATAATCAATAACGATTCTAATAATATACTCGCCAAGTCGACCATGGTTCGTCAGGGCGGCCCAACACATAATGCCAGTTCCGGCATTACATCATATATTAAGATCCTATTCATTGGAAATTTTTTTTGTACTTTTTTGGTAAAAATGATGGAAATCCACCGTATCAGAGCTCTCAAAATTTCCCATTTCGTGTTCAAGAATTTTTTCAAGAATATCCGTAATATCATTCAATTTTGTTAAATATACGATTAAATTTCGTTATATAAACTTTATGCAGACTTTAAAGACTTCATTTGCATGAAAGTGGTGATACGCCGTATGTAGTCATGTAAAAACGTTGATCAAGGTGTATGATTATTAGACGACTAATTACCGAAGATTTAGAATGTAGAATTTATTTTAACGAGTAAAATTAACTTTTCGCTTTTTTATCATGTTTGTATGTTGAGCGATCTCTAAAGATTAATTTTAAGGGCTAAAAATTAATGGAGCTTCCTATTTTACTTAATAAAAACAATAAAAGGGTAGGCAAGCAAAAATAAAATATTTTTTTATTTTAGACCACTCTAATAATCACACAAAATGGCGGTTAAAACACAAAAAAATGAATGATAACTTTTAGAATATTAAACCAAACATGAAGGGCTTGAGAAAAAAGTGTATTTTTTCCATCCCTTCGGCAAAAGTATTTACTTTCGCCATACGCTTAGCCTAGAAAAAGAAGTACTTTTGCCCACTTCTGCGTGTCCGATAGATGCAGCGGTTGCTATGGCCAGCTCAGCCTAGCAACGTAATATTTATAATTTTATCGTCCGTATAACTTAGCCTACAACTTGTCGGAGACACATCAATACGTAGAGATGTTATACTAATTACGTGGTAAAAATTATGCAGAGTCCTGAAGTATCATTTGCACTTGATGGTATGTCTACGGACGAGGAAGAATGTCGTGTGTAACTTTTTACACACAACTCAAAATGAAAAAATGTTTTTTATATTAATGTCATTGATGCTCACCCCCCACCAGTATCCCGGCTAATGTCGGGGGCGAGCATCAAAATCCGAAACTTAATTACAGAGTCGTATTTTTAAATTCTGAATACTATAACGAAGCCCTTCAAAAGTGCAAAGTTTTGGAATCTGAAGACACTGCACTGACTCTTCAATCAGAGGAAGGTGCGACAGATGCAGAGGAGAGGGAAACAGAGTCTATTAGAAAAAGAAAACTGCAAGAATCTACATCTAATTTTGCCAAATCGCTTGAGCCAGTGACTAAAAAAAGTAACTCATATCTAATCACATAAACAAAAGGTTTTTATGTGCTTCATATTTTATATTATTTCTATTTTACAGGTTGATCGCAAAACATTTTTCCTGCTTCTATGACTGCTAATACTAGAAAAACTACTACTTCTAATGCTAACAATGAAGAACAAGTCTTAGTAATACAAGTCTCACAAAATCCAGAACTTGAGGGTATGTTCGTTAACTTTACAGTTTCTTAATTTGATACTAGCAACTTTATTTTAATCTAGCAGATTTTCTATACATGTTTGTTTGATTTACAGGGTCATTAAATAATGGAAAAATTGTTGATATCAATTCAATGGAACAATTGGAAGCTTTACTGCCTCAATCAAGTTCCAATTATTCAAATAATAGTGACATGAACGACCTGCTTGATTACAATGCTCTCCAATAGGAAATAGAGTCGAATCCTTCATCATTAAGAGACATAACTAACTGTAAGTGTTACATTTAATTACACTAATGTACTACTACTTATAACTAATTATGTATATTCTCACAGTTCCTGATGCTATCTCAAAAAATAGAAATGTGCGCACTATAGATAAGAAAAACTCTCAATTGGATTTACATGACTCAACTGACGACTCTGATGAATCTCTCTCTGATGATTTGGGACTTTTACAAGAATATGTTTCTAAAAAAACAAAAGCTAAAAGTAACCAAGGCGATAAAGCTGAAACAGCTGGTATTTTAAATAAATATATATATTTTTTATAATGCTTCATTTGTAGGATTTCTTACATAATTGATTTTAAACTTTACAGTCAGTAGTTACTCTCAGCTTCCAACATTTTCAAAGAATGTACAAGATCATTAGAGATCTGCAATTTCTAAAACGTCTCATGCATGTAAGAATATTATATTATGCAAAGCTAAAAAGACGTTTTAATATTTTTATTTTTATATTGCAGTCACTGGATACGCCACTGATACACAGACAATTTCTAATAGTGTACGAGTTCATGGTAAACCTCAAATTCCTCTCAGTCAAAGCAGAAACATTAATAAATGTAAGTTTTTTTTTAACTATTTATTTAAAGGCACTAATATTATTGTTTTTTTAACATTTTAGTTACTGGTCACATAGGATCATCAATAACTTCAAAAAATGGTAAAACCCATATGAGATCTGAACTTCTTAATAAGCATAACAAGAATGATTCAAGTAAGTTTATTTTTCATAGTATAGCTAAAAGAATCATTAAAATAATTGTTTTCTTTTTATAATCACTGGTCACAATTATAAATCTGCATTTGAAATAGAAGCCTTGAGTATGTATCTTTCAAAATTTTTTTGAAGTATACTATGAGATTCACAATACTAACAACATAATATGTTTTAGGTTATTTGAAAAGTATTCAGAGAACCTTATTAGAAGTCAAAGCTGAAGTAATAAACAATCAAGAAGAAATTTCTGCCATAAAAATCACTTTGCAACAAACTCAAGGCAACTCAACAGTCGACACAGTTACTAAGGCTCAGCTGATGGAAAGATATCCTTATAAAATTCCTATACAAACTATAGAGGATTTTGAAAAATTTGACGACGAACTAGACACAAACCAACAATTTAAAGCTGATGTTGTAAGTATTTGAAGCATATATTTAGTTTAAATAACAATCTTAACACCACATGAAAGAAGTACATATGCAGCAAGAGACAGCTGTTGTCTGCTGTTCGTGCATTGTATTACACCGGTTACAGGTCTTTCTTCAATGTGCCGAGTTACCAAGGCTCTTCTACAACGAGACTAGGCTACTGTAAATGCATTGCTAAAAAATATAATTGTATAAGCTTGTATAATACAATTATTTACACTTCTACATAACTTATGTAAAAATGATTGTAGAAAGTTTTAAAGTTCAATATTAATACAAGTGCTATAAAAAAATATTAAAATTTATAATTATAATTATTATTATTTTATTATTATTATAAATTCAGCAATGCATTTACAATATGCCTATCGTCTCAACTTATTATGTTAAATTTATGTTTAAAAATTTAGATTTTAAATGTTTTAAATTTTATGTTTAATTTTATGTTTTATAGAATACAGTTTTACTGTCTGGAGTCGACAGCAGCCTGGTAATTTCGAAGTGCATGGTATCAATATTGAAATTGTTTTTGCACAAGCGTGTGGCATCACAATTTACTGCCGTAAAACAGACCAAAAATAAGAAAATAATGAATACTACAAACTTTTATCAACTCATTGAAGGTAATTTTTTATATACAATTTTCATATTATATAGTTTTTCATATTGATAAATATAACTGTAACAATTTTCAGGTACAATAAAATCAAGACGTAAACTATCAAATCTTTCCATTAGTGATGGAGAGTTTACGTCAGCATTGAGTAAAGTACTTACTAATGTTTCTGGATGGTCTGAAGTGTCGGAACTAAACGAGTTGGAACAAAATTTTATAAATAATTTATAAAGATAATTAATGCATAAAGTTATATATCATCACATAAATAAATTATTTTTTTAAATGTAAATTATTATTGTAGTTTATTATTTTTATGAACGAACACATTCCCAATAATAATATATACCCGGCTAAAAAGAAGCTAGTTTCGGGGCATTTTTTGACCAATTTAGAACATTTCTTACCCATTTTTGGGGGAGTTTCTTGTTCAAATCCAGGGTATTTTGATGTACAACATTTTTTGGACATTTTTGGACATTTCTACTAAAATATTTTTCCTGTCGGTAAACTGGTCCAAAAATCGTTTTATTTAGAGATTAATAATCGCCAATTCGCTTGCCCAGTTTTTGGTCAGGTTACCTTTTAATTGTGTGGAAAATGGCCAAAAAAAAGTTATGATTTCTACCAGGGTTAGTGAATTCTTAATTCAGTTTATCTAATAGTAAATATCCCATTAAGTGTGTGTACTACATGTAAATTAACGATACAGACACAGTAAAAATAACTTTCAGAGAGCTTTACCGAGTATGATAAATTATGAAGATATCGTTTTACCAATACCGACAAGAGCAAGCTCGAATGTTTGCAATTGCTTCATATGTTTAACCGGTCGATCTACAAACACGTAAAATCGCGATTGGGACGCGGGAAATTAAAAATTCTACCCAAAATTATCGATATATCGAATGGTATTCGTGGCAG
Source organism: Trichogramma dendrolimi (assembly GCA_034770305.1). NCBI lineage: Eukaryota > Metazoa > Arthropoda > Insecta > Hymenoptera > Trichogrammatidae > Trichogramma > Trichogramma dendrolimi. The sequence continues at coordinate 69,510 of JAPMIB010000211.1, forward strand.
TTCTGTAATCTCGCAACTTTCCGTTAAAGTGAAAGATATTGAAGTGACAACAAAATTAACTATTGCAATATTTCATCAAAATTGGCAGGGAAAAAAGCACGTTTGTTCGGTGCCCAAAATGAACAATATCATGTGTTTAGTCGAAAACTTCCAGAATCTAATCAAGATCAAATGGTCGCGAATTTATTAAAGCGAAAATTGACAATGAGTGCTAAATCTGAACTGGCATTAACCACCGTAGGTTTTAAAATTCGAGTGATGAGTTAATGGGAAAAGAATACAATTCCTACTTTTACCGAAAAAAATTTAACTAATCTGAAAGCAAACATTCATTTCTCTATAATAAAATGCGGTAATCACAAATTTTCTAAGTAGCAGCGTCGGTAGAAAAAGCGTCCCAAAAAATGACTCGACTAGCATGACTACCCACAATAAACTTTTAGAAAATATTTATAAGAAGAATATGAGAGTTCGATGTTGAAAACAGTTCTAAAAAAGAAAAACGACCCGTCATCTATGCAGACGCAGAAGAATTATTAGAAAATGTTATCGAAAAAAGAGCCGATGGTGGTCAGGGATTTTTTAAAATCAGCATGAGCGTAATTTCAGAAAATTTAAATGAAGAATACGATCACGATGACAGTTCCGAAATTAAAAGACGGCAAACTCTATTCCGAAGGAGGATCGGCTAGCATGTAACACAAAGAGACTAGTGTGTATAGATTAATTATCATCGCTATAGTACCGAATATAAGGAGACTTACGAGAATGTAAAAATAATATTCGATTTTACAAAAATAAACAACATTCCGTTTAAATTTGCAAACTTTTGCAAACTGCTACTGCTACATATCCTTGCCCGTACTGTTTTGTATCATTGCAACATTTAAAAGACTATGAAGAATATGAAAATGTCGATACGTGTGACGGTATACTTTTAATTTATTTATTAATTAAAATTTTTATTAAATTTTACTGGATTATTTTTTCATGTTCTTTAAGATATTAATATATACGACAATTTGAAAACCTACGGAGACTTAAGACGTGATTTTGAAAAATTTAGTAGCTTTGGAAATAACAAAGCCTTAGCTCAAGAGTGTTTCAGCACAATAAATCCACCTCTCTTTAATGAAGATAACGACGTTCGAGTTATCGAAAAATGTGTTATCCCTAAACTGAATATCCTTCAAGGATTTTTTAAACACCTTTTTTGGGATGGACTAGTGCCCTTAGTCGGTATAGATAAAGCTTTATTTTGACCAAAAAAATTAAAACTCATCGCAAAAAATTATTATGGACGAATTTTGAAGGTATCGCATGTAGAAAACTTTTAGAAAAAGCAGATGATTGGTGATGTTGGATGATTTAAAATCAAACCAATTATTTGTACTTTAAAGATTATGAATAAAATTGTAGAGTCTTGTTTTGGTAACACTCTCAATAATACTGAAATTAAACAGCACATCAAATCATTGAAAGAAGAGTTTAGATCGACCGAATTATCGGAAACATTAAAAATTCATATACTTTTAAGACATGCTTTATAAAATTTAAAATTTTTAAGGGGTAAAAGATTCGGCTCGTGGTCAGAACAGGAAAAAGTATTAAATATTAAATATTATTATTCACCGCGAATTTTTAATATTTTGGAAAAAATATAAAATTAATACCATGGAAGACGTGTCTTACGTATCAAGGTTGTGTAAGTGGAAGTGGAAATTACTTGGAACATTATAAAACAAGTATGTAACAATATATTACTTGAAAAAAAAATTGAACAAAAAAAAAGTATTTTACGATGTAAAGAGTCATTACTTGCACATTTTCTTTGAAAAGTGCTTTCTGCAATTCATGCATTGTGTTATAAAACGATAGCCGCGTTATAAGTCTCCGAAGATACGCGCCTACAAATAGGCCACCCAACGGAACGACCCAACATACTTGGTCCTAATAATCGGCTACAGGCGTAAGGCATAACCCTCGGCCACCCGCAAACGCACAGTTGACGCGCCCAAAATCTCAGGCATACGCCAGGAACCACGACGCATCAAATGAGGGCGGCTACACGCAGCCACACGAATGGCACGCCCAAGCACATGTACGCACTATTACGTAACAACACATGGGATGGTTACGTGTAGAGGCAGCCGCGAACTATGAATCCCACGGACAGATAAGACTCAAGCGCTACTTACACAGCAGATCAACTAAACAAAGATCCAACGGTAAAAAGTCATGCCTACGTGACTTGCTGACCCGTGGACTTTGGAATCAACGACGTGCCCGAATAAAGAGGGATCTATACTCGATCGATCGACACACATCCGGAGTCCGAGATTTCCGAGAAAGAGCATCTGTGTACGAAGCAATACACCGGTACACCCGCACGTACGAGGGTAGATAAGAACCAACGCTGCATATGCTCCTAGTCCGCGTGGATCCTGACTCATTCGTCATTTTACACGCCTCGTGAAATGGAGAACAGACATCGATTGTGCGCTTTCGGAGAAATCCGAAAGCTAATCTAAATACGCTCCGGGCCGGCAGCCCGCGCCTGAGCCAACTGTGTATTACGCTATTGACTCAGGTGAGGAGCAAGCGATGGGATTCCTGGAAGCTACAATCAGTGAGGAAATTCCGAACATCGGTCAATAGGCAGTATCGATAAAAATTCGGTTATACGGCCCAAAAGGAGGGCACGGGAGAGATCAGTCCGAGACTTGTAACACGGCGGACCTACGCCAGTCGCAGTCTCATCGAAGTAGTCGAATAGTCGACTTGTAGAAAAAAGAGTCAGTGTGTGTAATAAAGTGCGAGTGAACAGCCAACAGCAACTACACCAGGCCACAACAGCCAGCAGCATAGCCAGCAGCAACAGCCAGCAGCCACAGTCAGCAGCAACAGCAGCAGCGGCATCAATAATTGTAAGAGATATTATAAATAAATAAGTTGTGTGTAAATCCAAAATATGTATTGCAATCATTTCTCTCCCACACCCTGCTCTCTTGCATTCGTGCTCGCCTGACAAGCGAAGATGCATGCAAGAATAATAGCGATAATTAGCGACAATAGACAATTATAAATGTTGGGACAAAAGGGTCATAACAATTGTAAAATGCTTATTATCAATTATTTGACGAACCAGGTGTTGTATCATAAATCATGAGATATATCATCTGATAATCTGATAAATTATCTGATATATCAGATGATTATTTTCAGTAGGGACTGTACTCGGTGCAACGATTCGCACCGACCGCGGCAGCGTCGTGGTCCAACCTAGGATATAACTTAACGGGAAAGGGTTTGCCGAAATAACAAGAGAATTGGCAAATTACAATTAATTACGAACAAGAATTAGATCTATTTGTGGCTTGTGTCATTAACAAGGCACGCAGCAACGCAATCGCAATCACACACTCTGTCATACAGGACCCAATTGCACACGCATTCAGAGGGCTTGGTACTCGAGAGGTACTTACATTAGTTGCGCACGCCCTGGCCGTCGCTGGCCACTTGTCGTCGCCTTGGTCAAGAATGGCCCCTCGTTCTGCTCGCGCTGTTGGTCCGTGCACGCGCACGCAAAGAAATAAATGGCAGTCGGTTGCCGCACACAATTCAACGCGTGGAGATCCGGCCCGCGAAACTGCTTGACGTGTCCCGACAATCAAGCCCGTCCGAAGGCGTACGCGCGAGTCCAAGTCGTACGTACCGCACGCACCTGCGCCATTCGGCGCTACTCGTTCATGCTAGTCCGGGTCGTGCATCAGGGTACACGCATTTGCGACGTACGGCGCGATTAAACTTACGCCCGACGCGACTTCTCGCGATTTCGGGACAATGTCGATGTGGTCTTTCCGGCGTCCGGAAACGATCTCGCCGCGCTGCTCACATTCGCGTGGCTCGCAGGAGCGAATCGATCACGTGACCAATTCGTCAACCCTGCTCCGAAATATTCATGGGCATCATGCGTCTCGCGACACGCAGTATGCCTACTCACACATACTCGCACACATGCGACTCGCTGCTACTGCTGCGTGGAAAAAACATAAGTCAAATGGTATATTTCACATTAGTATGGCTGAGGTGGCAAGAGAGCTGTGACGACGTAACGCGATCGTCACAGGACAACGTCAAACGTTCCATCTCTTTGTCAAATATCGCACTGCCCGAGGTTGATATAATTGAGCTGATTAACACATTAAGTCCGGGACAGACATATTTTCAATACTTTTTTGAACTGTTGTACTTTTGCTGAATGTTATGATGGTTTCAATTAGTGAAATATGATTTAAAGTAAAAAAAATGTCGACTTGTTTGAGTACTATGCCGCTAGGTGGCGTCGGCACCGGCCGTCGCTCGCGCAAGCGGCAAACCTCGCTTCCGCATACATAAGAGGGCCCGTCTCTCTCTGGGGTGTTCACTAGCGCACGCTGGCAAGTAGAGAGATCTACTCGAGTTTGCATTGTATGCGAAGTCTGCGATAAGGCGACCGCTGAGAAAGCTTGCTTTCGTTGGGTAGTCGCTGCAGATTGACCGCTGAGGAGGTTCGCCTCCGTTGGATAGTCACTCGAGTGCATTACGAAATCTACTTGAGCGTGTCTTTCTCTCTGAATTGCAGAGCAAAAGACAGCTAGTTTGCCCGGCATCGCCGGTACAGCGATTATAATTGATCAACGGATAAAAATTGTAAATTCGCTGATGTTATTGATATTTTGTTCTTCATACTGTTTTCTAGACATCTTGCTATTTTGTACATATTTACACTATCACTTGACTTATTTATAATAAATCTTTATTATTTAAATCTTGTGACGTTGTAGACGTTATCGAGCGCTAGGAGCGAGGGAGATTGTAGCGTCGCGAGATGCTGCGGTTTCCTCGCCGTATTGTTTGATGGGGATCTGTGCGAGCGACCTGCGAGGAGAGGGGGCTGGGGAGTTTAGGCCTTCGCCGCGCAGGTATGTAGCTCAGAGAATTAATTAGCATTGAATAGCGAGAGAATAATTATCGCGAGTTTTGCTTTCTTTTGTGCGGATCCTGTGTTCGAGCGTGCAGATAACTCAGGGTAGGAGATAGTGTGTTTCAGGAGCGCGTCCTAGGACAGCCCTGATAGTGTGTGAGTGAGAGAGAGCCCTGGTCGAGCGAAGAGCTCGACAGGACTCTGTGTGTGCGTGTGCGAGGCGAGGTACGGAGCATCGTCAGCTCCGGGTGACGCGACGAGAGGGTCGGGACCCGTGCGCGCGTGAAACGGACGGGAACGGGCCGCGCGAGTTCAAGTGTAAGTTGGCGCAGGTCGAAGCAGTCCTCTGGACGAGCTCACGATCTTGGGCGTAACTTCCGGCTTCATAACGGAAGCTACAGAGTCTCGGTCGGGTAAATAGGTTCAGGCAACTTCGTCGGCGGTAGTGTCCAGCTACCTGGCGCTCTGCCTTGGCAGAAAAGTCGGCGAACTTGGCGAGATAGAAACGCGAGTGATTGTACGTGCAACGGTAGAGTGCGTACTATTGCGAACTACGTTTCAACTGGCGCCCATAAGTCAACGGCGAACGACGACGACGTGAACATCGTCTTCACGGACAGGTCATCGTCGCCTGGGCAAGTGCGTTCAAGGACTGGGTTGTGGTGCAGGAGAGAGAGGGAACAGAAAGTCTACAACGGTGAGTTCGTTCCAATTTTTTCTCCAAATTTCGGTGTGGATTATTATTATTAAAAATTTTATACAGTGCGGTATATTTTTACTCGTAAGATCGTTTGATTTAGCCAACGCGTGCGAAACTCGCAGCGTGAGGCGCAAACGATAAGACTACGCGCGTTTTGGTCCGAGTGCCGGTTTGTTTACGCGGTAAAGGTCGAAGAGATTGGATTCGACAGATATTATAAGAGTCGAGGGTCGGTGGACCTGTCGTAGATCGTCGTATTTTTGTGCGTGAGCATACGTATTTGAAAATGCCGATAACAGCAGCAGAGACGCAGAGTCTTCAGCGTACTGTTCGGCAAGTATGCAGGGGGGAACAGATGCCGGAGCTCGTGGAGCGGCTGTCTGATATGGCGAGGGACGAAATAAAAGACGAATTAAAAAATTATGACGCGTGTGTTACTGGCGAATCAGCGATATTGCGCGATCGGTTATTACGGCTACATTTAATTTTGTTGGGTTTTGATCCGCAGTGGGGTACAGAAACAGATGGGCGGAAACCGGATCTATCGACGATCCGGCAATCGGCGGTAACTGAAAAGAAAAGCGCGGGGAAGACGAGCACGGTAGCGGTGACGACGACAACGAGCGCTGCGACAACGGCCGGCGCAGCAGCGCCGATCGTGAGTGTCGTTGACACGCCGGCCACGGAGAATATGTTGCTCGATTTTAACGAGTCGGAAGTAGAGCGCGAGCGGGTGTTCATGCAGCGTATGCGCGAACGCGGTTGGACCCCGCCGCCGACTCTGTACGCGGGTATCAGGGAGAAGAGCAGGTGAAATTTTCGACGATAGAAGAGAAGAGTGAGCGAAGTCACTCGTCGCGCGCGAAGTCGGGTGTGTCAGCGGAAGAATTCGCCGAATTGTCGAAGCAAATAGAAAATTTGCAGCGTACGGTAGCGGCTTTATCGGTAGCGAAAAGCGGCGCGGGAAAAAGCGAGCGTGGGAATTCGTTGGGAAATAGGAGAGAAAACAACGCAGCGCGCGAAAGCAGCGGCGAGTCTTCGGACACGGGCGAGTCGGAGCGATCCGACAGGCGTCGACGCAGGCTCGATCGAACGAACCGAGCGTATCGGGAGCGATTTAGTGCAGGAGCTCTCGCGAGATTGGAGAGGTTCTCAAAGCTGCTGCAGAACAGAAAACTGCAATTCAAATCGGGAGATCGCGCTAAAGCACAGGCGTTCTTACAGCGGGTAAGAGAGTTTCGTGCCAGCGTTCCGATGTCGAGTAGCGAGTTCCTTGAAACAATCACACACGCGTTTATCGACGATGCCGATGTCTGGTTTATGGCGAATAAGCCAGAATTTTTGACTTATGAGGATTTTGAGCGGGGGTTTAAGAATATGTATATCGGCGCGTACGATGAAGACGACGTACTAGATGAGCTGATGCATCGTGTGCAGGGCGAAAGCGAGACGATCTCGCAGTATTTGACTTTCGTGCGTATGCAACTGAGGCAATGCGACGAACCACCGGCGGGCAAGAAGCTTGCTAGGATTATCTGGCGAAATTTGAGGCCGAGTTATAGGCGAGCAATGCTCGATACGTGTCCTAGCTCAATGAAAGGAATTGAGCAGGCAGGCCTGCGATACGAGCGAGGTCGCGAGCTTGACGGTAAGGAGAGCGTTGAAAGGAAGAACGTTAACGACAAATCGGCGAGAATTGGCGCGATAATTTCAAGTGAATCCGGTAAAGATAAGTCGGTCGAGGGTAAGAAAAAGTCGAATAAACAGAAATCGCCGATTGCTGGTAACAAGATGGTAGTAGTGAGTAGCGTGGCGTCGACCGAATTTTGTGGCGCTTGCTACCAATGTGGTAAAACGGGGCATAGGGCGCGAGAATGTCCGTTTACGCGTTGTTACCGCTGTCAAGGGAAAGGACATCGGGCGCGGCAATGTCCGAATGCGGCGAGTAACGGCGAGCAGACGACAGCAGAGACTCAGCAGTCATCGCGAGTCGTCGAGCCGTCGCCGTTATGTTGCGAAGGGTGCGGTACGGAAAATTTTACGTTTTTTAATTGTCCGAAATGTGCGCGCGTGAGAAAATTTTTGGAAAACCAATGTGCGGGAGCGACAAGCAACCAATCGCTCCCGCAGTCAGGCTCGTCGAAGAGTCAAAAGTAGAAGGGTTGCAAGGAAGCATATGCGAGGGAAATGACTCGTGCGAGGCTGAACAGCCAGCGCGGGAAATTAGACGAAAAAATGAGGAAAATTTGTCGGTTATCGATGATGGTGAAATAGCGGAAAGCGAGGTAGATGTTCGAAGCGGTAATAAAATTCGGCGCGAAAACGGTGAATGTAGAGAAAGTGTGTTTGGCGAAACTGAGCTTTGTGGGAGCGGTAACATAAACATTGCGAATACCCGCGGGCAGCAATGTAATGTTATTGAGCAAAGGCGATCAGTAGGCGACACTGATGTTATTTCGCGTTCAACGTGCTCGAATGAATTGCCGAATGTCGCGAATAAAATCATGGGATCGTATGTAAACATTGCGTGGCCAGAAGAGCGCGGAAATGAACCGCTTCATGAATACGTCAAACGAACGGGCGCGCGAAGGAAAACTTCGGGTTATAGGTTGAATGACAGCGGCGAGCTGGCTGCGAAGCTAGCAGCCGATGGTGTGTTTGATGCGCAATTAGCAGCCGACGGCGAGTTCGCTGCGCAGTTAGCAGCCGACGATGGGCGTACTGCGGGGCTAGCAGCCGACGGCGAGCTTGCTGCTAGGCTAGCAGCCGACAGCGAGCATGTCATTGCAGAGGAGCGAGAAGTGGAAACAATACAGACTCGTTTGTTTTCTGATGATCAATCGAAAGAGAATCGGAGTATAGGCGAAGGCGCGACTGATTTTCATCCGAGGGTAATTACTCAAGATGATAATCAAGTTGCGGCGATGATGGCCGAGAATAGGGACTTTTTAATGATTAAAATTAACGGTGTAGTTTATCGGGCGTTGTTTGATCCTGGTGCGCAAATAACGTTGGTAGGGCCGCGCGTAGTAGATAAATTTAAAGAGCGTGTGCAGACGACATTGGCGAGCACAATCACAACACCGTGTGCGCCGATTGTAACGAACACCATCGGTACAGTCGACGTGCAGGTTGAGATTGACGGGCGATCGAAAGTTATGAAATGGCGAGTAGTTGCGTATCTTGATGGAGATGTGATACTCGGAGCGGATTTCAAATATAAGTGGGAGATCGATACACTGGCGAAAGGTCGTCGCTGGCGCGAGCGCATGAAGGTCCGTGGCATTCGTTTGAGTCGAAAAATAATTCGAAAATCGATGTTTTCGCTGAATGTGCCGGACTCGCGGTAGTCGATGCGTGTGAGCGTGAAAAATTACAGGAGATTTTTAATGCTGTATGGGGTCAATGTGACGTGCGGGAAATTGACCAGCGAGCAGTAGATGACGGATTAAAATTCGACTGTGCGGGTATTAATGATGCGAGCGAAAGTAAATTTTTTATAATCGCGGGTTTATGCGGTCTCGATGAGGAACAGGCGCGTGTATTAGAGGGAAAAATTGAGAGATTTTTGGCGACAGAGCAATCGCAGCTCGGGGACGACTCTCACCGAACATCATATTGATGTGCAAGGTGCAGAGCCGATTAAACACCGGCCGAGGCGTATGTCCCCGAAAACTCTCGAGATAGCGTACAAGGAAATTGATAAGATGTTGGCGGATGGCGTGATCGAGCGTTCTGCTTCAGCGTGGAGCAGCGCGCCGGTAATTGTCAAAAAGGCGGATGGTTCGGACCGGTTTTGCATTGACTATCGGGACTTGAATAAAGTAACGAAGAAAGATGCGTATCCGGTGCCGAACATTGATCATATTCTTGATAAATTGCGACGAGCGAGGTATATTACGACGATTGATTTGAAATCGGCGTATTTTCAAATTCGTATGGAAGAGGCGAGTAAGAAATTTACAGCCTTCGCGGTGCCAGGGTCGGGACTTTATCAGTTCGTGCGGATGCCGTTTGGGCTTTGCAATGCGCCGGCTACGCTGCAACGACTGATTGATGCGCTTTTCGGGCCCGAATTCGAGCCGCATGTGTTCGGGTATCTTGATGATATCATTATCGTGAATGAAAGTTTTGACGAGCATATGAAATGGCTCGAGCTCGTATTATCGAAGCTACGAGATGCGGGACTTACTGTAAATAGGAAAAAATGTAATTTTTGTGCTTCGCAGGTCAAGTATCTCGGCTATGTGCTTGATAGTGAGGGTTTACGCGTCGATGCAGAGAAGGTTATGCCGGTAATGCGGTATCCTGCGCCGACGAATATTAAAGAATTAAGGCGATTTCTTGGCATGGTGGGTTGGTACGCGCGATTTATTTACAACGATTCGGAGATTAAAAAGCCATTGCTGAATTTATTACATAAAGATGCGGAGTGGAAATGGGGACCAGAACAGCAAGAGGCGTTCGAATTATTAAAACGAGCGATTACTGAAGCACCTGTACTGGCGCGGCCCGATTTTACGAGGCCATTCGTCGTACAGTGCGATGCGTCGGATATTGCGATCGGCGGGGTATTGACACAGGTTCACGAGGACGGCGAACACCCGATCGTCTACGTGAGCCGGGTGTTGACGCCGGCGGAGCGAAATTATAACACAAGCGAAAAAGAGTGTTTAGCGTTATTGTGGGCGATTCGGAAATTGCGACCGTATCTTGAAGGTTATAAATTCGTTGCGATAACTGATCATAGTGCGTTGCAATATTTGAGAAATTTAAAAGACCCAACGGGGCGATTGGCACGTTGGGCTCTCGAAATGCAACAGTATGATTTTGAGATAGTGCACAGGAAAGGTAAGCATAATGAGCTTCCTGATGCATTATCTCGCGTGTGTGTTCAAGATGAAACGAAGCAGTATGAGGTAAGTGAGTCGTGTGTGGCGAGTTTGTGCGAAATCGATGATGCAGCTTACACAGCTCGCATCAATGAAGTTCAAGAGAGGCCGGATCGGTGGCGAAATTGGAAAGTCGAGAACGGCATGCTGTATAAATACAGGCATGACGCGTTGCTCGATCCAATTTGCGGCGAAAGGGAGGGGTGGAAGCTCGTGGTGCCGAAGAATCTCCACGAGCGTGTGTTGCATGAAGCACACTCTGTGAAAAGCGCGGCTCATCTCGGAGTCGAGAAGACTTATGATCGGCTGGCGCGAGATTATTTTTGGCGAGGCATGTATCATGATGTGCACGAATTTGTACGCACGTGTGATACATGCCAGCAATATAAATTTGTACAGACTGGGCCGCAGGGACTGATGGGCAAGCGTGTGCTTGAGGAGCCGTGGGTCGTAGTCGCGTGTGATTGCATGGAATTTCCGACGTCGAAAGCGCAGAATAAGTATTTGATAGTGTTGCAGGACTTATTTACGCGTTGGATTGAAGTTCGACCGGTACGAAGAGCGACGGGTAAGGCGATCGTAAGCGCCGTTGAAGAGCTTGTAATTTTCAGGTGGGGAACTCCGGAGCTTTTGTTGACTGACAATGGCACGGAGTTCATTAATAAAGATGTGGAAAAGTGTTTGCAAGAGCGTGGTATTAAGAGATCGATGATTCCAGCCTATCATGCGCAAGCTAATCCGGTCGAACGGTCAAATCGTACGATAAAAACGTGCATAGCGATGTATGTGGGCGCGGATCATCGTACGTGGGATCAGCATGTTCATGAACTTGCGTATGCAATCAACACGGCTGTGCAGGCGTCGTCGCGGGTGTCTCCGGCATTTTTGAATTTTGGACGACACCCGAGACAAGCGAGAACGTTGAGGAGAGAAATTGAGCGAGGCGAAATCGACGAATGGCGAGTCGATGAATCGGCGTGGCTTGATCGAGTCAAGACGCTTCACGTGATTTATGATATTGTCGCGGATCACGTGGAGAAAGCTCAGGCTCGACAAGCCGAATATTACAATAAGGGTAGGAAAGATGTACGGTTTGTAGTCGGCGATTTAGTGATGCGGAAAGCACACGTGCTTTCGAGCGGTGCGGACGGGAAATCGAAAAAGCTCGCGCAACGTTATGAAGGGCCGTTTCGCGTATTAAAGGTAATTTCGCCGACAATTTACGAAGTCGAGACGACTGGTAGGCGGAAAAGTGCGCGCGTCGATGTCGGAGATTTGCAGCGTTACAGAGAGAGAGTGAAAGAATGAATGAAAAGAACACAAAAAGGTAAGAAAAAAATAGATTTTAATTTGAATTTTTGTTTTTCTTTTTCAGATGCAGCAGAGCAACGAAATTGTGTCGGTCGGTGCGACCTCCTTGGGGCAGCAAGGATTTGTAGGCGAAGCTGTTCGCAGCGGAGTCGAGGTCCTGGCTCCCGGGGAGGAAGCGGGGCCGATACTTTCGTGGGCCGATGAGGTGGAGCGCGAAGAGGCGATGCAGTGGAGACTGCAAGTCGAGGAGGTAACTCCGGACAAGCAGTCTCTGCTGCAGGAGCGCGAGGAGAGGCAGAAGAGGGCGCGCGAGCTCATTCTGCCCTCGGTTGCAACGTCGCCGCGGAGTACGGTCGGAGGAGGGCCACCGCGTTCGCCATCGCCAGCACCGCTGGTGATGACGCGGTCGGCTATCAAAGCGCGTAGGCGTAGGGCGGCCAGGCAAAGGTTGCGCGGCGACCGGCGCCAATGGACGCTGGACGACCTGGAGTCTGCCGTAGGCAGATGCAGCCTACGGATGGACGTAGGGGAATCTGTGTCGGCGACGGGAGCCGTGGTCGACCTAGGAGCGGGACAGGGGTCATCGGCGCCCGCTCCGATAGCCGGTGGCGTTGGGTTTGACGCCGGAGAACCGCGGTCGGCGGAAACGAGCGCGATCTCAAGCCGACCGACGGCACCGCGTGCGGGTGTGCAACGGGGTCGCGTCGAGAAGCGGGCGGCATTGAACGCGGCGCGGCGCGAGAGAAGAGTGCGATTGCGTGCCCGGATAGAGGAGGGTTATGTTCCGCCGACGACGAGTACCGAAACAGGAGCCGTGCCGACGCGAAATGCGGAAAGGCGGCACGGCACACTTTTCGGAGAGCTCGACAAGGTGGTGGTGGACCCGACGATCGATCCGCCACCCGGAGTTTGTTTTGAATGTTGGGGGAAAGGGCACGTGGCGCTGAACTGTCCACAAAAGGGTGCGAGGTTCTGCGTCAATTGCGGCCGCCGCGGTCGTCTGATAGGCGATTGCGAGCGTTGCGGTCGACGTTGGCGTTGGATATCGCAGCGTGCGGGGGAGGGAACGGGCAGTCGAATGTGTGAACAGGGCCCTGCTCCACCGCAGGAATCCCCTGTCTGCGGGTGGCCGGGTCAGGCGCCCGTACAACATCCAGGGTGGCCTGCACACGAGTCGCCGGCGTTGGCTATCCGCCGCGAGGAGGCGAGGCAGGCCGAGGCTTTCGCGCACGAATATTGGCGACAGATGGCAGAGGCGCGGCGGCGGCGCGACGAGTTCCTGCATTTATTGATGCGGGAGCAGGAGCGTCGTCGCCAAGGAGAATGGCAACATTTTAGGTGGTAGGCGGCCAACGCGCGCGGGGTGGCCGGTAGGGTCGTTTTTTTAGGGGAAACGGCGTCGCCGAGGTGAGAGGCTCGGGCCATCACTCGGTGAGTTGGCGGCCCCTACGCGAAAAAAAAATTAAAAAGAATTTGTTAATTGTCGCGTAAGGGACGTGGGTTCGTTGAAAGGGGTAGTTTTGATAAGGGGAGGGGAGTTGTGACGTTGTAGACGTTATCGAGCGCTAGGAGCGAGGGAGATTGTAGCGTCGCGAGATGCTGCGGTTTCCTCGCCGTATTGTTTGATGGGGATCTGTGCGAGCGACCTGCGAGGAGAGGGGGCTGGGAGTTTAGGCCTTCGCCGCGCAGGTATGTAGCTCAGAGAATTAATTAGCATTGAATAGCGAGAGAATAATTATCGCGAGTTTTGCTTTCTTTTGTGCGGATCCTGTGTTCGAGCGTGCAGATAACTCAGGGTAGGAGATAGTGTGTTTCAGGAGCGCGTCCTAGGACAGCCCTGATAGTGTGTGAGTGAGAGAGAGCCCTGGTCGAGCGAAGAGCTCGACAGGACTCTGTGTGTGCGTGTGCGAGGCGAGGTACGGAGCATCGTCAGCTCCGGGTGACGCGACGAGAGGGTCGGGACCCGTGCGCGCGTGAAACGGACGGGAACGGGCCGCGCGAGTTCAAGTGTAAGTTGGCGCAGGTCGAAGCAGTCCTCTGGACGAGCTCACGATCTTGGGCGTAACTTCCGGCTTCATAACGGAAGCTACAGAGTCTCGGTCGGGTAAATAGGTTCAGGCAACTTCGTCGGCGGTAGTGTCCAGCTACCTGGCGCTCTGCCTTGGCAGAAAAGTCGGCGAACTTGGCGAGATAGAAACGCGAGTGATTGTACGTGCAACGGTAGAGTGCGTACTGTTGCGAACTACGTTTCAATCTTCAATGTCTAAAATACTTATTTCAATAAGCCTTTCACTCCAACAGCACTACCTACAAAAGGGTTTTATTGTTTTTGGCCTGATAACAAAAAACACGACTGGAAAACGAAAATAAATTTAGGAATTTTTGGAATTTTCAACTAAAAAACGATGGATTTGAGGAAAAATTTTTACTGATGAATGAGTTCTTTGATAAATTCTAAGAATCCATCGTTTTTTAGTTAAGAATTCCAAAAATTTCTTTATATGTTTTCGTTTTCCAGTCGCCATTTTTTCTTTTTTCTACTTTAAATCATATTTCACTAATGAAACCATCATAACTTTAAGAATGGACCCATGGACGCTTTATTTGTATCGAAGACGCCAGGGTCTGAAAGATTTTCATGTGAAAATTCGAAAAGAAGAAAAAATTTTTTTTTAGAAATCACTTTTTTTTTATAAAACCATCCATCCAGAACTTTTGACCGATTGGTTATATCAAAAACATGACTCCGGATTCGGAAAGTTCATTAAATTTTGCGTAGAAAGATGCTTACTTCTCCAGACCCCATTTTCAGCAAAAGTAAAACGATTCAAAAAATATAAAAAATGTGTCCGTTCCGGACTTAATGCGTTAAAGTAATAGTAGTTGACATTTCCATTATGTTCTCCAAAAAAGTTTAATTAACTATAAAAGTTTTACCATGTGAGTCTCGTTAATATGTTTTAACATATGATCCAAAGTACGTTTTGGCATGTCACATTTTCTATAATCTCCCCATTTTCCAGCAGCAGCTTGAGGAGTTTTTGGTGATCCGTTAGTTAAGCGACAGCAAAGTGGTTCATTACAATCTGCATTTGAACCTTCTAGATAATATGGATCAAAATGTGTATCAGAAATCTGCAAACCTTAAAAGATGGTAGACCTTGTTTTGGAGGAATTGGTGGTTGGATATCAGGTTTTTTAATTGGTGGAAATACAACTTCCCAGTCATGCAAAGGGTTATAAGTATTATCACATGCATCACCTATAACAAAACTGCAAATTTGAGTCGCTGACAGTTTTATATTTTTTAGCACTTCAATCACTTCATTCTGAAAAACAATAAACAATAATTCATATAATTGTGATTCGATATCGATTATTATTAATGATCATTTAATTTATAGACCTCTTGCACGAATAAACATTCATTTTAATTTAAGATTAGAAGGATGTGCTTGCAACCTTACAACACTTGCTACTTTCTGATAAGCAGAGATCTTGCTCTGTAAAAAAGAGCACTTTACAAAGATAATTTTTTCAACTATATAGTGTGACATATTAAAGATGTTTGATAATTCGTGAGGGATTTATTTTTGGGAAAATCGAAAAGATTTTGTTGCCTCTTATAGTTTTCGGGGGTGGCGCATCCAATGGTGATGTCAGATTCAACCAAAGTTGGATATTTCTTGGATAAAAAATTTTTTCTTATAGATATAGTTGTCTGACCCGCTTTTCATGCACGTAGTACGAAAGGAAATTTTTTTTCCTATCGATATGACCCTTCCCACACGCAAAAAACTCAACTTTTCATTGAAAAATCATTGATTGAAATTCGGAAAAAAAGTTTGGATGCTCGGATACTCGCGACATCAGATGACAGTCGCTTGCGTTTCTTAGGTTCATGACAGATGATCTTTCTGAAATAATCTAAGAGATGGCGCTGTAGGAGGAAAACAGTGTGGACATGGCACAATTCGATGATCTTCAGCAAAAGTCGAAAATCAACGTTGATGAAGATGAAGAATTTCCGACGGATTAAAACACACAAAATGAAAAGATTATAGATGGTCTCGAATAACGATACAAGTAGAGTAGGGTTATAATGATTCAAAATGAAAAAAATTCCCCGTACTTCACGATGTTTGTCGGCCTTATATCCACGTAATGAAATGTTTATTTCGCCAATTGAGCCACCGTAAAAAAGTGAGATTTCGAGTCTTATCCACGTATTTCTGAAAATTTTTCGATCTTGAATCTACCTATGTGTCCAAGTCCTGGAATTTTATATCCACGTAATAGGGCGAGATTTCGAGTCTTATATCCACGTATTACAGGACATTTTAACGATATTATGTCTACGAATCGGCCCGAGTCCTGGAATTTTATATCCACGTAATAGGGCGAGATTTCGAGTCTTATATCCACGGATTACAGGACATTTGCCGATATCATGTCTACGAATCGGCCCGAGTCCTGGAATTTTATCCACGTAATAGGGCGAGATTTCGAGTCTTATATCCACGTATTACAGGACATTTGACGATATTATGTCTACGAATCGGCCCGAGTCCTGGAATTTTATATTCACGTAATAGGGCGAGATTTCGAGTCTTATATCCACGTATTACAGGACATTTGCCGATATCATGTCTACGAATCGGCCCGAGTCCTGGAATTTTATATCCACGTAATAGGGCGAGATTTCGAGTCTTACATCCACGTATTACAGGACATTTTAACGATATTATGTCTACGAATCGGCCCGAGTCCTGGAATTTTATATCCACGTAATAGGGCGAGATTTCGAGTCTTATATCCACGGATTACAGGACATTTGCCATATCATGTCTACGAATCGGCCCGAGTCCTGGAATTTTATATCCACGTAATCGGGCGAGATTTCGAGTCTTATATCCACGGATTACAGGACATTTGCCGATATCATGTCTACGAATCGGCCCGAGTCCTGGAATTTTATATCCACGTAATCGGGCGAGATTTCGAGTCTTATATCCACGTATTACAGGACATTTGCCGATATCATGTCTACGAATCGGCCCGAGTCCTGGAATTTTATATCCACGTAATAGGGCGAGATTTCGAGTCTTCATCCACGTATTACAGGACATTTTAACGATATTATGTCTACGAATCGGCCCGAGTCCTGGAATTTTATATCCACGTAATAGGGCGAGATTTCGAGTCTTATCCACGTATTACAGGACATTTGCCGATATCATGTTTACGAATCGGCCCGAGTCCTGGAATTTTATATCCACGTAAGGGCGAGATTTCGAGTCTTATATCCACGTATTACAGGACATTTGACGATATTATGTCTACGAATCGGCCCGAGTCCTGGAATTTTATATCCACGTAATCGGGCGAGATTTTAATCTTATATCCACGTATTACAGGACATTTGCCGATATTATGTCTACGTATCGGCCCAGTCCTGGAATTTTATATCCACGTAATCGGGCGAGATTTCGAGTCTTATATCCACGTATTACAGGACATTTGACGATATTATGTCTACGAATCGGCCCGAGTCCTGGAATTTTATATCCACGTAATCGGGCGAGATTTTTAATCTTATATCCACGTATTACAGGACATTTGCCGATATTATGTCTACGAATCGGCCCGAGTCCAGGAATTTTATATCCACGTATTTCAGGACCTGGTCACCCTTATATCCACGTAATCGAGCGGAATTTCAAGATTCTTATCAATGTATTTAGGGACGTTTGTCGTCGATAACCACGTAATTGAGCGTCGATTTCGCAAATTAATCGGCCCTAACGAAGTGACATTTTGAGTATTATTTTGACGTCATTCACAAAATTTCGTTGTCCGCATGTCTACGTATTCGGCTCAGTTCCTGAGCTTTAGCTTTATATGCACGTATTTCTTGATATTCTGAGTAACATATTCATGTACATCAGGGAATTGTTTAACATTTTGCCTACGTCTTTGCAATATTCCTGGAGCTTTATCTCGTCTTAATTGTCGGAGATATTCAAATTATACACCCTATGCTTTGAATCATTTTTGCATAATTTAACTTATTTCTTTAATTTGATATGTATGTACTGCACTCAATCGTTAAAGAAAATGATATTTTTGGAAAAAAATGTATTTCTATTTCATCTATTCATGACGTGAATGCATATTTTTCTTCGCGGCGATCATTCAAATTTTCTGAATATCTGAAGTGAGTCTTAAATGTCAGTTCAAACCGATGATTTCGTATAAACAATTGAAGCTCGTCAAGTGTAAATAATAGCCTGTCTTCTTTTTTTTAACAATCACGTTTAACTTTCATTGTTCAAGCTCGCTTTGTTGAATAATAATACAAAGTTCGCGTGTTTCATTATTTTATTTTCAATAAATATTTTTATTTTATCAATGGCCGAAAATCAAATTATAAGAAATCGTGTTTTAGAGTGCTGTATTCGAGCTTCATATCCACCTGCGGACGCGAATGACGCTCCCAGAGGCCGTGGCAGACCTCGTAATAGGGTTAGATATGTAGATGGACGCCCCCAGCCTAATTTTGTTTTAGCCCGAAATTATTTTTTAAATCAGTATGGTGAACCTTGTCCATCAGAACAGCATTTTGGACGGTATTTTCACATTTTTTATTGAAATGGATTTTGTTTTTTATGGTAATGACTTATCATTAATGAATTTTTTGCGCTTGTGCTAGCATCTGGAGAAGATATCGTGTAAATGGAGATTTAGCCGATCATCGGCGCGATGGAAGAGGCCGGCGCGGTCGTGTACGTGATCGAATTCGGGAAGTTGTATTAAATGCGATCGCAGAGAACGGCAGACGGAGTATGCGAGCATTCGCAAGGCAAATAAGTACGTCAATTTTATCTTTTTTTTGTTATGGTAAATTTGAACTAATTACTTATATATTTTTAATTATTTACAGACGTCAATCGTGAAGTTGTTCGTCGTATTGCCAGGAGCGTACATCGTCCGTACAGGAATATTAAACAACCTAAGCTGCGCCCTCAAGATCCACCCCGTAGATTAAGATTTGCGCAATGGTTTTGCGATAAAGAACGACGAACACCAGGTTGGTCAAGACGCATCTGCTTCACTGATGAATCCATTTTTACCCAAGCAGGCGTATTTAACAAACAAAACAGCAGGTAATTGTTTTTTTTCATTATTATTTCACCATAATCAACAGCTTTGTTTTCATAAACGAATTTTATTTTTAATATAGATACTGGGCACCTGAAAATCCACTGTGGGTAAGAGAAGTGGAGCATCAGCATCGGTGGTCTGTTCACGTTTGGGGTGGTATTTTGGGTGATCGTTTGGTAGGGCCATATTTTTTAGATGGAAATTTAAATGGTGATATGTATCTCGACCTACTACAAAATGAGCTACCAGGAATGTTAGAAGATAATCCTGTAGCTGCTTTGAATATGTGGTGGCAGCAGGATGGAGCTTCACCACATAACACCCGTTTTGTGACAGAATGCCTCAATCAGATGTTTGGCAGAAGATGGATTGGCTACCGAGCAAGAGGTCATCGACAATGGCCTGCAAGGTCTCCCGATCTGACACCCCTTGACTTCTACCTTTGGGGCAGACTTAAACATTTAGTCTATCAAGAAGAGCCAACTACAAGGGAGAATATGATAGAACGCATCCGGGCAGCTTGGCAGCAAATAACTCCCGAAGAACTTGTGAGAGTCCGAGGCCATCTTGTGAGAGTCATGCAGTGTTGCGTTGAACATGAAGGGCATCATGTTCAACCGCACATGAATTATTGATTTAAATTGTTTTAAACAGCTATAGGGAATTGCTGCATTATTGTTTATAAATTTTGTTATTACTTATAGATTATAATATTGTTGTGTGTAAAAAGTTATAAAATATACAATTATTTAATGCAATGCCAATTTATTTTCTAGTTATTTACACAAAATTTACAAATAAATGCTTTTGACGTATCTAAATTCTGAACGTCAACGTTCAAACATTTAAAATGAAACCATGTCAGGCAGCAGTCACAAAGAATGCAGTTATTTTTTACTTTTTTATTGCATTTTTTGCAATGAAAGACGTGCTTTACCTTTTCTTCTTTAATAGCTTGATTAAATAACATCAAGCATTCATCTTCAAAATAATTTTTCAAGATGTTAAAACCATTCATATCTTCTGCCAATAGAGGATCTTCAATATTTGAAAGATATTTTCTCAAATATAAAAATTTGACTTCAAATTTCTTGTTGAGAATCAGCTGTTTGGTTTGAGTTGGAATTTTCAGCCAAGTCAAAATCTTCTCCACTTTTTTCTCAGGTGGAAAGTCGTCAAACAACGCTGGTGGTTCATCAAAAGAGCCCTGGAAATGAAAATAAAATAAACATGAAAAAAAGCATTTCAAAACTAAATTAGTGCTAGTTCAGTGTACATATGAGTACCCAAATTAACAATTTATTCATGCTGAATAACTAATTATGTACAACATTTAAGAAAACCATACGTAGGACAATGAATTTTTCAAACTTTGAGTAACTACCTTACTTTCAGTAAGTCGATTGAGCAATAATGAGGAGGAATGGGTCTTGTAATTAAGTTAATTAAAAGATATGACATTGACACAAGATATGACATATCAAAAGATTACTCAAAGTTGAAACATTCAGAGTTCTACAAGCGTTTACAATGGAGTTTGAGTAATATTTGATGAAAAGTCCTCAAAAAAATATAATCATAAAGGTACTCGTTGATTCATTACACCAAAATACTTAAGTTCATATCATGCTCATTTAATCACTGTAACGCACAATTTATGAGCTCTTTAATAAGTATACCTTTAGGATTACATAATTTGCTGATATAATTTATCAATTATCACTCTAGCTTCATGAAACCTGAGTACAGAATAATTAATACATTTTAACTTTCATTTAATTTTTGAATTAAAAGCAAGTCCATTGATAATCAAAATTTGTATAACATTAGACATGAAAGATCCATTTCACTTCATGCGTGAGAATAGTTTTGTAATTGGGTTTTTTAAGAAATATGTCATTAGTTCATGTTAGACTATAATCTTGCTCTTTACATTGGCGCCAGACTTGGTGGAATAAATATAATTAATTATTAAAATATGCTAATAATCTGGAATAATTGTATATCTCAGTCATTAAATATTTATATTAAATATATTTTCTGATTCCAATAAAAAAAGGAATATACTTTAGAATTGAACCAGTGGCACATTCAATATTTACCTCAATTACATGACCAATTTTATTTTTAAAACTCATATGGTATTTCTCCAGTCCAACGTCATGTTGATTAATCAATTAACTTATGTTACATGCCAAAAAGTTACTTTGAATGTACACTTTCATAGCTGTACAAAGCAAGTCTCTATAAGTTGTAGCAATATTTTATAAATTTTTCAAGAAAAAATTTAATCTCAAAGGTACTCGTTAAATCTACACATTATCACCAGATGACCTTAACAACATTGTCTTTTGAACGTGTTCAAAGATAATTTATGATTACTTTACAAAGTACCTTTAAAATTAAATTATTTGTTATAGTCAAACTACACTTTAAATCAATGCACTCTAAAAAACATATAACACTAAACATAATTATACTTCACATTCACAGATGATATCTCACTGATGTAAGAAAACCAAGTTAGATATTCTTCACTTGGAATGTAAATATGAGGGTAACACTGAAATGTCGTGATTTTTTGTAGTATACTATGCATGTTAAAACTGTTAAGCAGGTACTTTTTGCCATTAAAAAATTCAACAGTTTTTTATACCTCCTTGGAAGATTTATCAAGAAATAAATCATTCAGCGAATCTAATACGCCTTCATTAGCCAATGGAATAGGAGGAGATTCATTGTGAATTTTCACTGTACTGCATGTGGAATCTACAGATGTATCAGATTTATTATCCTGAAATGAGAAAATATATTAAATTATATTGTATCAAATTAATCTACATTTTTATTTAAGGTTTTAACTAATTAGAAACAAACTGTATGTTGTAATTCTTCAGAATCATCAAGGGTATTCGCACAGTCTGTAGATTTCTTTTCCTGGTCATCATCAGGATTTTCATTCATTTCAGAAGACTGAACAGCAACATTATCTTCTACAACCTAGAGTTAGAAATTCGCAAATGTAGAAACCATAATTTTTTTTATAATAATTGAATTAAAGAAAATTAAATCAAACATTGCCTTACCTCAGGGTCATGATTATGAATCATGCATAATTTTCGAATAATCAAAAAATTAGAGTCCGCTGGTACGATCACTCTTAAGAGAAAAGGACAATTTATTTTGGCAGATCTAATAACAAAAAAATTAAAACATTGATTATCAAAAACTAATTTCATGAAAAAAAGATATGTTTACTAACTGTTTATTCCGGATACCATAACCTTTAGATTTGGGCTCACCCGATCTATGACATCGGAGCACTTTATAATGAAAAGATGATTCATCATCTTTATTATCAGATTTACTATCTTCTACTGCCAAAGTATAGCCGAGTGACTTGTATTCTGCTATTTTAGCATTAAATTCGTCCCAATCCACGAACTTTTGGTGCTTCTCGAAAAAGTTTTCCATTTTTCTAACTATTTGATAATAATAAGCTAATATTGTATGTAAACAAACGCAATTCCTTAGGTAACTATAGACGCGCTTCCTTCTATACCGACCAAGCGAGACAGGTTAGCTAAGAGTCGAGTGCGTGAACAAGCAAGCACAGCATTGCTAAAACGTGAACTTCGCTTATACAAGATTGGTAATACGCACTGCGGCCGTTACTTGTGTATTTCACTCAATTTTAAAAAAAATACTGACAGAAATAAAGCCAGCTCACATGTAATGATAAGTTGAATACAAAACTTGACGTGATTAGCACTCATTAATTCAAATGCTGAATTGATGGAAAAAATTATTAGAAGCATCATGAACCTACGTGGATATAAAATTCCAGGACTCGGCGATTCGTAGATAATATCGTTAAAATGTCCGTAATACGGATATAAGACTCGAAATCTCGCCCTATTACGTGGATATAAAATTCCAGGACTCGGGCCGATTCGTAGACATAATATCGGCAAATGTCCTGTAATACGTGGATATAAGACTCGAAATCTCGCCCGATTACGTGGATATAAAATTCCAGGACTCGGGCCGATTCGTAGACATGATATCGGCAAATGTCCTGTAATACGTGGATATAGATTAAAATCTCGCCCGATTACGTGGATATAAAATTCCAGGACTCGGGCCGATTCGTAGACATAATCGCAAATGTCCTGTAATACGTGGATAAAGACTCGAAAAATCTCGCCCGATTACGTGGATATAAAATTCCAGGACTCGGGCCGATACGTAGACATAATATCGGCAAATGTCCTGTAATACGTGGATATAAGATTAAAAATCTCGCCCGATTACGTGGATATAAAATTCCAGGACTCGGGCCGATTCGTAGACATAATATCGTCAAATGTCCTGTAATACGTGGATATAAGACTCGAAATCTCGCCCTTACGTGGATATAAAATTCCAGGACTCGGGCCGATTCGTAAACATATCGGCAAATGTCCTGTAATACGTGGATATAAGACTCGAAATCTCGCCCTATTACGTGGATATAAAATTCCAGGACTCGGGCCGATTCGTAGACATAATATCGTTAAAATGTCCTGTAATACGTGGATATAAGACTCGAAATCTCGCCCTATTACGTGGATATAAAATTCCAGGACTCGGGCCGATTCGTAGACATGATATCGGCAAATGTCCTGTAATACGTGGATATAAGATTAAAAATCTCGCCCGATTACGTGGATATAAAATTCCTGGACTCGGGCCGATTCGTAGACATAATATCGGCAAATGTCCTGTAATACGTGGATATAAGATTAAAAATCTCGCCCGATTACGTGGATATAAAATTCCAGGACTCGGGCCGATTCGTAGACATAATATCGTCAAATGTCCTGTAATACGTGGATATAAGACTCGAAATCTCGCCCGATTACGTGGATATAAAATTCCAGGACTTGGGCCGATACGTAGACATAATATCGGCAAATGTCCTGTAATACGTGGATATAAGATTAAAAATCTCGCCCGATTACGTGGATATAAAATTCCAGGACTCGGGCCGATTCGTAGACATAATATCGTCAAATGTCCTGTAATACGTGGATATAAGACTCGAAATCTCGCCCTATTACGTGGATATAAAATTCCAGGACTCGGGCCGATTCGTAAACATGATATCGGCAAATGTCCTGTAATACGTGGATATAAGACTCGAAATCTCGCCCTATTACGTGGATATAAAATTCCAGGACTCGGGCCGATTCGTAGACATAATATCGTTAAAATGTCCTGTAATACGTGGATGTAAGACTCGAAATCTCGCCCTATTACGTGGATATAAAATTCCAGGACTCGGGCCGATTCGTAGACATAATATCGTTAAAATGTCCTGTAATACGTGGATATAAGACTCGAAATCTCGCCCTATTACGTGGATATAAAATTCCAGGACTTGGACACATAGGTAGATTCAAGATCGAAAAATTTTCAGAAATACGTGGATAAGACTCGAAATCTCACTTTTTTACGGTGGCTCAATTGGCGAAATAAACATTTCATTACGTGGATATAAGGCCGACAAACATCGTGAAGTACGGGGAATTTTTTTCATTTTGAATCATTATAACCCTACTCTACTTGTATCGTTATTCGAGACCATCTATAATCTTTTCATTTTGTGTGTTTTAATCCGTCGGAAATTCTTCATCTTCATCGACGTTGATTTTCGACTTTTGCTGAAGATCATCGAATTGTGCCATGTCCACACTGTTTTTCTCCTACAGCGCCATCTCTTAGATTATTTCAGAAAGATCATCTGTCATGAACCTAAGAAACGCAAGCGACTGTCATCTGATGTCGCGAGTATCCGAGCATCCAAACTTTTTTTCCGAATTTCAATCAATGATTTTTCAATGAAAAGTTGAGTTTTTTGCGTGTGGGAAGGGTCATATCGATAGGAAAAAAAATTTCCTTTCGTACTACGTGCATGAAAAGCGGGTCAGACAACTATTTCTATAAGAAAAAATTTTTTATCCAAGAAATATCCAACTTTGGTTGAATCTGACATCACCATTGGATGCGCCGACCCCGAAAACTATAAGAGGCAACAAAATCTTTTCGATTTTCCCAAAAATAAATCCCTCACGAATTATCAAACATCTTTAATATGTCACACTATATGCTAAGTACCTTACTTTATAGAATTGAAAAAATTCCGTCTCTATCTTAACATACAGCCTATTGAGTACAAATAATTTTATGATTACTTTAGTCAAATTCAATTTTATTTTAGTCAAATTAAATTCAAATTTAAACGATTCAATGTTTAGTATATTAGGTGTGTTCATTATGAATCAAGTATAGTAATGTGCACAGTAAGGCCATACTGTAAAAACGAGACTTTGAGCATAGTTTTTATTTTTCTTAGTTTCGTGTGAACCAAAACAAGCGTCAACAACAGTCCGCTAACTGCTTTTGGAAAATTTAGGTGAGAAGAGCGAAGATGCGATGCGATCACATGTACCCGTGGCATCATAAAAATTCGACAATGAAACAGCCGTAAGTCCGAGAAAAGAGCTCGCGAGAGAGTTGAGAAAATTTTTCATAAGTTGGGTATGAAAAGGCTCTGAAGCTTGTTCATGTGAAGTCCTAAGTAGGATTGAGAAGTCGACTGAAGAACTAGACCAAGTTGCCGGGAAATTGGTTGGTACTCGGGATTGGGGCCCGAACAAATACGTTCATATCAATAAAAACTAGTAGCAAGGCGCTGAAGAGACAAGATTAATCTAAGGTACTTGGTTGGTGCGTATTCGAGTGTGGCCTGGAGGGCAAGAGTGTGGTAATGAATGAGAGTGTGTGAGGGCTAGGCTGTAAGTAGCACGAGATGCATGGTAACGAAGGTCAGAATCTTGGATCACCCGAAAACGTGACCAAATGCAAATGATAAGGCTAGGGGCAGCAAATTGAAATTGTTGGCTCGTTGTTTACAGAATAAAGTGTTGTGTTGAAGTGAAATATTGCGTTGACTTCTTGCCAAAGCCTTAATGCCTAATTTCAGGTACGAAAAGGCCCAAACAGAGTGGAGGACTCACTCTCAGCAGGTCCTGGAGGAACATTCCTCATGAGAAATAGTGAGGTTGGGTGGGTTCTGAATAAAAGAATAACGACTGCAACTCGCTGCAGGGTGAAGTTTAATTTTAGCTCAAATATTTCAATCCTTAAAACTTTCATAGTAAATCAGTTTAACTAAAATGTTTATTGCTTTAAAAGGTGAAAAAAGGCACAAAAAAGTCAAAATATACAGTGAAAATCTCATAATTTGAACTCATATTATTATATTATCGTATAAGTGAAGTGATCGTGACCCCGTCCTGGTCCAGCCGTGTATTAAAAAATTAACTTAAAGGAAATGTCTCGAAAATCGAATTTTTATTCAAAATTTTTTAAATTATGTGAAGTTTACTTCAAATTTAACAATTATTTCGAATTCGAAAAAATAATTCAAATTTTTGAAAAATAAAATTCAGTCGTGAAACACGTTGGATACATAAGCATCTGATCGTTCAGCTAACAGTAGATTTTTTATTTGCCAATACATTGTTTACAAACATAATTTCAAGCATCTTATACAAATTAGTCCAGTTATTTAATCGATGTATTTCTGTCACGATAAAAAAGTATACATCGTTCAGTTTGAAAAAAGCAGAAACCATAGCTGCTGTAATAATGGTATAAAAAATAGATAACACATTGCAAGTTAATAGGGTATTCTACAATCGATGCTCTCAAACATTTTGAAAATAAGCGAAAAATTCTCCAGTACAGTCGATCTGGGAAAGTAGTCGGAGAATAATTTGGTGAAAGAATGAACCCCCGAAACATCTTTAAATCAATAGTGATTTATAAAATGGTTAAAACTACAAAAAGATAAAAATGTGTTATTATCTGGACCTTTAATAAAAGTAAAGAATCAAGAATTTGCTACTGGTTTGGGTATAATAGATTTTAAATCGTCATCTGACTGGCTTTAAATATTTCAAACGAAAATAACGTTTTTTTACAAACGGATGCGGAGAGTTATTTTGTCAATTTGAAAAAAGTTGAAAATTGTAAAATATTATGAAACTGAAGCAATATGTACTCATTTCAAGCTCATTAATATGTTTTATATTCGTAAATTGACAAAGTATTTTGAGTCCAACTTTAGAATGCAAGAGCAAAAGTATCAAGTCTCATAGTGTTTTCAAGATTTTTAAGGATCAATAAACGATATTAAACAATTAATTTCGAGCCTAAAATAGAGCATAGTGTAATAGCCGGACGGCCCTCGCGTACAGAACGTGCATACGCACGAACGTACGCGCTGCCACATACACGGGCACGGTAGTACCAGCACTCATATGAGCAGGCAGCAAGTGCGCACACGGATAGAGCAGCGCATTTGGTGTGCGACCGCACATGTACACCGCACACGCTGTGTGTGTGCGCGCACGGATAGAGCGGCGCGCACTTGTGTGGTGCTCTCACGTACAGAGCGGCGCGCACTTGTGTGCGTGCTCTCACGTACAGAGCGGTCACGCTTGTGTGCAGCATGACTTGTACTTGCACCGCATAAGCAGCATGACTTGTGCTTGCGACCACATAAACATCAAAATCGCGCTACAAGAGCAATAAAGTAGGCAAACTAACGATCGACCCGGGCAAAAGTAACGCCCGAATGACGGCGAAGGTCGAATCCCGAGTTACGCCGATGCTCGGGCAAGCAAACAAGGTAATTAGAAAAACGACCCGAGCATCCGCAAGAACAGGAGCACGTCTGTTGTTTATGAGCTCCAAGTCTACGCAAAAATCGACCGGATGCGAAATACCCAAATCTCGAACTCAGGAGGACGGACATAATTCAACAGCGGTATCCGCCCGAACAAAGGGGGTGCCGCAAAGAAAGTCAGTATATATATCGGAACGAGAGGTAGTCTGGCAGATACTCTCTTACCGTTGAGCAGACCGAAGCTCTGGTCGGGCAGTTACCAACTGATACGAGGGCGAAGCTACGCGCGATCGCACAACATTCTAACTATCGGGACTTAGTCGATTTTCACGACGATCGCTACCGAGCTCTTAGCCGAATTTCGAGTCACCCCAGCGTACAGTAGTGCACCCGCGAACTGTACACGCTTCATAGATACGAAGTAGAGAGCGCGCGCGTTAAGTGCAACAGCCTGCCAGCCGACAGCTCACAGCCGCCAGCCGCGCAGCCGAACAGCCCCGCCGACGAGCCATCCAGCCTGCCAGCCGCGCAGCCACGATCAACTGCGCCACCGCCACTCCTGTAACCACCCGAACCACGCGTCACTCTATAACCGTAAGCCATCAATTTAATTAGCCGATAAGTTACGTCGATGTTCTTGTATGAATATTTATAGCAGTAAAAATATAAAACAGTCCTGTGTGAAACCAATGCCTTTGTGTTATTCATTTCCTCCACCTCACCCAACAAAGAGACAACGAGTATAAAGTCGAGTCACCGCGCCATAGAAGCATTTTGATGGTAGAGTCTTAGCTGCCAATACATTAAACAATTAATAACTAATAGATGGTCAAACGAGCCATCACAATAGCCATGTCATGGGAGCGCAGCAGATGACGTGTAGCGACGCGCGTATCTGCCATATAGTTTTATATGAGATCACAAAAAAATAAGTATGTTTTATCTTGAGAAACCTGGGGAAAACCCTATGAGACCTGACAGAGGAATGGCTAAAGAATA
Source organism: Trichogramma dendrolimi (assembly GCA_034770305.1). Classification (NCBI taxonomy): domain Eukaryota; kingdom Metazoa; phylum Arthropoda; class Insecta; order Hymenoptera; family Trichogrammatidae; genus Trichogramma; species Trichogramma dendrolimi. The sequence continues at coordinate 98,279 of JAPMIB010000211.1, forward strand.
ATGAAGAGCGCTGACAACTTCGAAAATGTTGATTTTTGTGTTTTATTCGTGACCGAAAATCACGAAATGAGCGTTTTTTTTATTTTCAATCGCTTATGGGTGATTGTCACAAAAAGCTTGTTTTTGATGTCCTGCCCTGTACGCAGTTGAAATTCGTGAAATGACACTACTAGAGTATGCGGAATAATTAGATATCAATTATTTCTAACTTTACATATATTATTGGACATAAGGAAAATTATTTCGCAGTCATTATAGCAGTTCAAAAAATGTTCATGGAAAATGTTCGATTTCGAGACCCAATATTAGCATGCGCGAGCGCAACTAGTCCGCTGTCCACAGTGTATATTTTCAAACTATGTTATGTTGACACCTTTTTGCGTAGTTGTTCGAAATTCGTTCGCTTTGTAGACCGATTTGTGAGTAAAAGTGAGAGAAATATTTCTTTCGCATCCTAAATATACGACAAAGTTGTATTTTAGTGTTTTCTTTCGACAAAAAGTTCACCATCGAATTCATTTAAAATGTACCAGTCATATAGCGTCTGATATTATTGAATGTCTTTGTCGTCACACAAATGTGAAAATGCTTCTATCTACGTATATTTCGATCGTACTGAAACGAATTTCATGAAAAGTCCTCTTTAAATTCATATACAGGATGTATGGGTTCAAGTCAATATCTAGTTACCGTAGTATTTAAGCGCAACACTAAAAATTATTGAAAAAAATCGATTGTGTCAACGCCCCCCCCCCCCCCCCCCTCAACTTTCACGACTCCGCTTACGCGACAATAATTTTCACGACAAGTATTTTTTCCGACGATCGAAAATCCCGATTCCAATTTCACGACAACCATTTTCACGACAAGGATTTCGAATAAATCATGTCAAAGTAAAGGGAACTTTTACTAAATTATATGTAAATACAGTATGTTTCATATAAAGCATACAAATTCAATAATCTAATTTTTTTGCATTGCAAGCTTCTTTTGAAAAAAAAACACATATCCAATTGAAGGAAAAGGTTTACCCTAATCAATGGAATAATTACCATAATTATCCGAACCAATAAATACCAATGAATAGTTATGGAAGATGGAAGCTTGAAAAAATTCGATGGTTATGTCAAAATTTTTTCTGAAAATTAAAGAAAGTATTTTTTAATGAATTTGCATATGGTTTTTACGGTGAATTAGTGCTTAAATCAATTTTAATTAGGGATTCAAAAAAAGTTACAAAATTTTCCAACCTTAAGGTTTTCTACAACGAAAATGTCGGTACAAAAAAACATTCGAGCATCGAGGCGACCGTAATCGAGTTGAAAATCTTTCAAAAAAAATGTAAAAAGTCATAAATTTTATTTTTTAAGTAACATTGACAAAAGAACAGTCCGCAGATGTTGGCTGAAACAATTAAAAGACTGGATCAATAGTTTATAAGTATAAACTTCGTTATTTTCTAACATGAAAAATATTCGAATCTACCAATTTCGGCGTGTCACCTATTTTGATGCTGCAAAAGCTGTCCCTTGATTTGTATAAATAAGACTTCGTTTTTTATCCGATTATCAAGCACGAATCAATGAAATAAACCGAAACGGGTAAAAGATCTTAACGTCAACATTTTCTGTTGTAAACTTCTGCAGACGCTGGCTCTTGCTTTTATTGGAAAACTAGCATCTATTAACTGATAAGCGAGTGTTAAATATTAAGGAGCAACTGTTAGATCGTTATAAAGTCAGTCAATACAACAAAAGATAACTTAGTCCAAGTGGTGCAAAAAGTTGGCTTAGGTTGTTTCAAAAAAAGATACCTTGATTTTAAATAATGCAATAATGGCTTGGACGATCGAGTGAATTCTCAGATCTCCTTATGTGCTTACAATCACGTTCAAGTGGTGAAGAAGATGGCTCTCGTCGTTTTGAAGTAAAAAACATCAATTTTAAAAAATGCAATCAGGGTTCAAACGATCGAGTGAATTGTCAATTCTCGTTATGTGCCCACGGCCGCGTTTGAGTGGAGCAGAAGCTGGCTTTCGTCGTTTTGAAGAGAAATACCTCGATGATAAATAATGCAATGATGATTCAGACGATAGAGTAAATTCTCAGATCTCCTTATGTGCCCAAGATCACGTTAGAGTGGAGCAGAAGCTGGCTCTCGTCGTTCTCAAGTGAAATTCCTTGAATTTTAATAATGCAATAACGGTTTAGACGATCGAGTGAATTCTCAGATCTCCTTATGTGCCCACGGTCACGTCCAAGTAATGCAGAAACGAGCTTTCGTCGTTTTGAAGTTGTTCGAGAAATCTCCCGAACAGTGGTGATCACCTGCCGCGGGCACGCTCGAGCTCACGTGCAGTGTTGGGCCGCGCGAGTTTATCGCTGGGCGCTCAGAGATGGCGTGGCGTCTTGTGCCTGCCACGAATCTACAAGTGTACATTGTTCGCGACGGACTCGAGAGTTTTTCGCACTTTGTGCATCTCCTGCTCCTCGAGTTACTCGCCTTTTTTTTGCTCGATTCACCCTTGCCTCTCGTGTGTGCCTCGTATCCAAATTGCGACCAACAACAAACAGTCAGCTCATTTAAACGGCTTCAACACCATCTTCGACATCTTAACCTGTCTACAGCTGCTGCTCTCAACCCAAGTGGGACAAGAAAATCATCACCGGCCACTCATCGACGCCTGCTCGCTCAGCATCACATCATCGCTCGACTCATCTGATCCAGCTCATCTCGGCGTACCACACCAGGTAAAGAACCTGCATGGATTACTGAAGAAGACCAATAATGCCTTCTTCAGGCCCTGTAGAATCTTTTCATTCACGGGCGCAATTAAGACAAGCATTGGCGCTTGCAAAGTACGAAGTCACTGCGAGGAGAAGTGAGGTTACGCTCGCACCATGTGTAAGCTCACGAGGCACACAGCACCTCTCACTTCCGACAGCTCATTCAGAGGACGAGGGGATTAATATAACCTCTTTTCGTCCTGCTCCAAATTGCTCAGCCTCTTGCTCCGCTCAAGGTGACCTCTCGGTACTCTCATCTGGATTGCTCAAATACAAATAAATGAGAATTAATATAATTTCATAATCTCTTGTTCTTCTTAATTGAATTCATTCAAGTCTGTGATTCTCTTGTGAAGTATTAATTAAATACAAGTGTGCTACGACTTCTCATTGTAAACTCAATTAAATTCAACCAAAGGAACAATTTAATCAATGTGTAGTATTGTGGTGAAGTGTGAAAATTAAAGAAAATTGTGAAACCAAAAATCATTCGCATTCAAGCAGTCATTGTGCGACTTACCCATGCAACCATCCTTTTAATTTTAATTGTAATTGCAGATTCTCAAACAGAAGTAAAATACCTTGATTTTTAATAATGCAATGAGGGTTCAAACGATCGAGTGAATTCTCAATTCTTGTTATGTGCCCACGTTGGACGTGTTAGAGTGGTGCAGAAGTTGGCTTTCGTCGTTTTGAAGTGAAATACCTCGATTATAAATAATGCAATGATGATTCAGACGATAGAGTAAATTCTCAGATCTCCTTATGTGCCCAAGATCACGTTAGAGTGGAGCAGAAGCTGGCTCTCGTCGTTCTCAAGTGAAATTCCTTGATTTTTAATAATGCAATGATGTTTTAGACGATCGAGAAAATTCATTGGACGCGATAGTGGACACATAACGAGAATTGAGAATTCACTGAATCGTCTAAACCATCACTGCATTCCTAAAAATCAAGGTTTTTCAATTCAAAACGACGAAAGCCAATTTCTGCACCACTTGGAGGCGACAGTCGACACATAATCAGAAAAGAGAATTCACTGGATCGTCTTAACCATCATTTCATTCCTAAAAATCAAGGTTTTTCAATTCAAAACGACGAAAGCCAATTTTTGCACCACTCGAACGCGGCCGTCGGCACATAACGAGAATTGAGAGTTCACTCGATCGTCCAAGCCATTATTGCATTATTTAAAATCAAGGTATCTTTTATTGAAACAACGTAAGTCAATTTCTGCACCACTTGGACTGTGTAATCTTTTGTTGTATTGACTGACTTTATAACGATCCAATATTTGCTCGTTAATGTTTAACACTCGCTTATCAGTTCAGGGATGCTAGTTTTCCAATAAAATCAAGAGCCAACGTCTGCAGAAGTTGACAACAGAAAATGTTGACGTTAAGAACTTTTGACCCGTTTCGGTTTATGGCATTCATTATTCGAGCTTGATAATCGGATAAAAAGCGAAGTCTTATTTATAAAAAATCAAGGGACAGCTTCTGCAGCATCAAAATAGGTGACACGCTGATATTGGTAGATTCGAATATTTTTCATTTTAGAAAATAACGAAGTTTATTGATAAATAAACTATTGATCCATCCTTTAAATTGTCTTTCGACTGTTTTTTTTGTCAATGTTACTTAAAAAATAAAATTTATGACTTTTTACATTTTTGTTGAAAGATTCTCAACTCGATTACGGTCGCCTCGATGCTCGAATGTTTTTTTTTGTTACCGACGTTTTCGTTGTAGAAAACCTTAAGGTTGGAAAATTTTGTAACTTTTTTTGAATCTCTAATTAAAATCAATTTAAGCACTAATTCGCCGTAAAGACCATATGCAAATTCATTAAAAATACTTTTTTTAATTTTCAGAAAAAATTTCGCCATCACCTTCGAATTTTTTTCAAGCTTCCATCTTCCATAATTATCCATTGGTATTTGTTGGTTCGGATAATTATGGTAATTATTCCATTGATTAGGGTAAACCTTTTCCTTTAATTGGATATGTGTTTTTTTTCAAAAGAAGCTTGCAATGCAAAAAAATTAGATTATTGAATTTTTACGCTTTATATTAAACATACTGTATTTCAATATGTAAATATTCGTGTGTGTACATAGTTTGAAACGACTTGCTGAAAGCACCCAGAAGAACGTCTAGCCAAAATATTGCGAACGGAATTAGCTGATGTCTATGAAGCAGTTCTCGCAAAATTACCAGAAAGAGAAGATTTGAAGAAAGTTAGGGTTCGTTTTTGCACATTGCAAAATTTAGACTCCTATGAAGATGTGACGTATGGTTTCTGGACGGGACGTTTAAAGCACATTATTTTTAGTAAGTTTAATCTTTCAATATTTTTTACAAATATTCATGAGTATCTGATCTTGGTCGCACCAACTATTTTTGCTCACGTTTTTACTATGATGGGAATTTGTAAAAAAGCAGATTCAAGTACTGGGGTTGCTTTGCCATACGCTTATCCACTTTTAACTAGTAAAGAAGAAAAACAATACTCTGATGTTCTCTGAGCTATTCTTTTAAAATCTGAAGAGAAAGAATTGTTTATTGTAGGACCGAAAAGCATTATCACTGACTTCGAGTTTGTAATTATCAATTCTTGTCGAAAAAATTTCTCCCGTGCTACAATATCTTGTTTCTTTTTCATCCGGACAGTCGATCTATAGACAAATCCAGGACGTAGGTTTACAGAAAGAGTATGTTAATAAAAATGACAGAACAATTCGAGATTTTGTATACATGATGATGGCCCTAGCTTATATTCCCGTCGACGATGTGTTGCCAACATTTAAAGCTTTAAAAAAAGAACCTGCAAATGCACTGAAGACTGTATTAAATTACTTCTCCGAATACTATGTTATTGGCACTCCAGCAGTTTGAGGAAGACGTCCTAAGAAAGCTACACCTCCACGTTATCCTATACAGTTATGGAATCAATATGATGCTGTGCGCTAGCAGGGACTCATAAAACAAATAACGTTTGTGAAGGATGGCACAATCGCTTTAGGTTAATTGTCGGCAAACCATGCGGACTTATACAGTGCACAAAGAGAGTTCCAAAAAGAACAGGCCGATGTGGAGATATGCATCGCAGAGTTAGGATTTATTAAGTTAATAAATTTTTTATTACATCTTCATTGTCATTATTATTTATGATGGACGTCGGGAAGAATTCTTATCGTGAAAGCGGAGTCGGAAAAGTGGGAGGTAACGTTTAAGCGTATCCATGGACACAGTAATTTGTTTATCAAAATCTAACATAAAAAATCTCAAAATATTCTTTTCAACAAGTAATTTGAAAAAAAATAGAGCTCTCTACGATAATTTTACGCCCTGTAGGTCGTTTTGAAGGTACCATTTAAAGTACGTAAATCCCTCGTTTAGCTAAAATCAACACGATTTTCTGGGCATTTTGCGTACACAGATCGTACCTTCAATAATACCTACAGGACACAAAAATAATCGTAGCGACCTCTATTTTTTTTTCTTTTAAATTACTCGTTGGAAAGAGTACTTTGCGATGGTTTATGTTAGATTTTCATAAACAAATTACTGATTTACGTGTACACGTTTGAAAAGTCAATTGTTTTTCAGTAATTTTTAGTTTTGCGCTCAAACACTACTGGTAACTCTATGTTTTGACTTGAACCCATGCATAATATATATGGATTCAAAGAGGACAAGATTTCCAAGAAATTAAAAAAAATTTGTCTCGGTACAATCAAAATAGAGGAAGATAAATGCATTTGAAAATTAATTGATGAGATAATTTTGTAGTGGATTGTATTTTTGACGATTACTGTCCCTCTTGATGTGCTTTATGTAACTTGATGTAGTCCCTTATTAATAATCAAATTCAAGGTCCAAATACGCATAAAATGAGGTATTTTACATGGGGTAAATGTTGGAGTAAGGTGAAAAAACAAGCTTTTCGTGACAATCACCCTTAAAACTTAATGAATATGCATTTGGAAAAAATCACGAGACAAAATTTTCCGTAAAATACGAATATGGTGTTTCATAATCCATATTCGACCATTTTGGTTATTTGTTTAAACAAATGGGGTTTTAACCATATGGTGACGCTCGGAGCAAAAATTAACCGCCAAATTCATGTTGAGCGGGTCAGAATCTTTATTCCAACCATGCACCCTAGTACGCGAAGGTAGCCCGCTCTCGGACTAACACTGATATTAATGGAAAACTATATACTCAGTCAGGAAACATCTACCTTTAACCTCTACGCTACAGCAAACAAAATATTTTCTAAAATCGTTTTTTTACGTTTACGCTCATTTTTTATTGCACATTCGAAAAGAGCAGAAAATTTCAAGTCAAATTATGTATTTTCGTTTTTTTTTTCAAGGTCATTTTAAAGGCGTCACAAAAACAAATAAAACCCTCATTTTAAAGTGCATTTTTCAATTTTTGCATTAATTAGTGTTTTATCTATATACGCATTGCCTTTAAAATGCTCTTAGAAAAAAACAAAAACGTATTCAGACTTGAAATTTTTCACGCATTTCGAATCTGTAATAAAGAATGGGGGTCACCGTGAAATAAATGTTTTTTGGTTCGCTGTAGCTTAGAGGTTATATTTATATTATTATTATATATTTATATATTTAAGGTCAAAATAAAGGCCACTAATCGATTTTCTGTCAAAAATATATAAAATACATGGGTTTGTAAATTTTTTGCATTATTTTTTATCGCTAAGAGTCAAATTTTTAATTTTTACTCATTTAAAATACATGCAAGCTTCAAATCGCTTGGGTGGCACCTTAAAATCATTTTTTCGAACTTCATATACCGGCTCTCTCATTCTTTAATCAAATAAAAGGCATCTAGGTGGGGAAAAAGAAATGCAAAAAAATCGGGAAATAACAGACACTCTAATAAAGAGGCCGGTGATCGGTTTGCGTCCGTCAAGTTGTGACCGTCCGCAGACTCACGTGTCAGGTCGACCAAGTATCTTAGAGAGACTACGTTTAAAGCTTTTAGGTGGGCCCCGAAAAGGATTAATTGCTTCTTCTTCGCAGCTTAGCTCCGCTTCTCTTCTAGTTGAGGGCTTTTTTAAGGGGTTACATAGCTTTGTGTGACGGGAATTTTCACACAATGAACTTTATTCATTAGAAAAGCTGTAAAAAATTTCAGAAAAAAATATTGAAAATTGTTCATTTCCATCAGTTTTCCTCGGGCACCTGTTGTCCTGTGGTAGGCACGATTTTTTTGACAGGATCATCTGAAACCAAAAATCCGACATTTTTCTCAAAGGTTATACCCTTGGCTAGTGATTGATGGAAGGAAAAGAAAAAAAAATGAAATTTGATGAATTGACTCGAATTTGAATGCATTTTTGTCCAAATTTTTATGCATTTTTCAAATTTGACCATTTTCCACTACTAAATTTTATTTAAAATAACAACGAGTCGACTGAAATCCCTTCGATCAATCACGAGTCAGTACCCTTGAGAGAATCTGTGCAAAATTTCAGCTCAATCGGTCGACTCATTCTCAAAAAATCATGCCTACCGAACGAGAAAACAAAGTTTCTAGAAAAACGCGTTTAAAGTTTTTGTACCGTGATTTGAATGATTTGAATGATTTGAATTGTATATTATAGCGACTTACATCAAATCTTCGATTCCAGGTCCATATAATATTTCCTTAGCTTCACCTGCAATTTCTAAAGCATCTTCTTGATGTTGTCGGCGAATTATTCTAGCCTCTCGAGTCGTTTCCGAAGCTCTTTGCTCAGCGATCAGCACACGTTTTTCGTCCTCGCTCCGCGCGTACTCATGACTGTGTTGACCAAGTTTGATTCCCATACTGTACATAATAGCCAGTACGGCTTCTGTTCCTTGATTAGACATACAAGCAGAAGTGTATGCAGCAATTTCAACAATTTTTGAGCCAGCTGGTAATACTTTTGGTGTGATTTTCCAAATAAGCTGATTATAGCTTTCATTATTGTTTTGTGTGAAACCACCTACACAGCGCTCTAAAAGTTTATCAGAGCTCAGCTCTTCATAAATTGGTTTAATTGCAGCTAAAACATCGTCTCGAAATGGTTTATAATCTTAAAAGTCATCATGCTTAAAAGTCTTCAGAGATTTTTCAGCAGAAGCACGTTGCCATGGACACCAAGACTCAGAACCCTGAGGACACTTTTCATGATGCGGTTGCTCATCAGTTGAACTGTAATGCTCGTATGTGGCCCATATAGCATTTCGCATATTTTCTACTGAGTCACAGTTTCTTCTTATCGCCAAACCGTAGTAAACAGTCAATTTATCGATAAGTTTACCCGTTAGCTTACCTTTACCACCAAGAATTTTTTTCCGAATGGTTTTTTTTTCATCTTTTGTTTTTTGTTCTTCCACGGTGTTCTTGACCAAATCGCGCAAACGAGTGCCCATTATTTTCTGCACGTGTCCAACACATTCTTTTTTGTGTACTTCAAATTTTTTATAAGGTTTAGCGTTTACAACAGTGGAATACTTTTTGGGAGTCGCCGTCTCCGATGTAGTAAGCATAACGTACATTATGTAATCAATAGAACGTTGAACATAGAAAGGACTGCGCTAGATTCCATATTTCCTGCAGCACCTTCATGATTGGCATTGCACTCATTTTTTGCAATATGTTCTTGATTCCATTCTTCATATTCGGCCGTGCCTAGTTTTTTTTTCAAAATTCACATAACTTGCAATAAGAACTTTTCACTAAAACATCTAAAACTTTTCCTGAATAATAACCGATTACTGTTGACACACCAAATAATGAAGAAAAGCCACGCTTCTTCCACGTCCCATCACCAGAAACTATAAGGTCTGTAGTGTTTTCTATTTTGTTTTCCTCACAAGTTGAATTTTGTTCTTCTTGAACCGCCAAAGAAAATATTATGTCGGTGACAGTTTTTGAGCACTCGAGAATATTTTTAACGTAAAAATCATAAGTGGCTTGACTAACAAAGCCACTGCACAAGTCCATAAGACACAAAATTTTTTACACCCTGCGAGTCCTAAACCTAATATTCTCATAATATAAATGAATCTGCGATTAATTTCGTAAGATTTATTATTAATTCTCGAACACGATGAAATATACCTCGGCTGACACTTTTCACAAATAACCATAATTTTAAAACCTAGACCGATTTGTCCACACTGTTTAAATTCAAGCTTTCCATCACATAATTTTTCTTCTTTGTTTTCTTCTTTTATAACTCTTGAACATCTAACAAAAGTTGATAAGATTGAAAAAACTAAGCCAAAGTCAATGATAGCGTACTGCAGACCGAGCTCCTCGGGCACTGTAATCTCATGCTGTTTTGTAAATTTTTTACCCGATGAACTATTTGTTGTTACTACTTTTTTAGGATTGAAAGGTCTTCTTTTCTTAGGCCTATCTTTTCTCTTACCCGAAGCTTGATTTGTTCTTTTTCTTTTATGTGGATTCATTATAGGCGAAAAAATGAAAATTCACTTATAACAATATCGTAACACGTAAACACGAGAAACTTTCTGTAACGAACTTATGTGTCTCTTGTAACTCTTGACTAGTAAACAATATGTGTAGCAATAAAGTGAATGATAAATAAATTAAATAAATACCTTGTTTGGAGCGGGAAAAGCGCGCCGCATGGGTACGGAGAAAGCAAAGTTTACAGAAAAGGCGTGTACCGCGCATATCGATCCGCGCTGTATTCAAATCTCTATACATTTTTTTTTTATTGAATTTTCTATAACTTTGGAAATATTGCTCGAATCTACTTGAAATTTTGTCACAATATTTTAAAAGACACTTACGTTCAGATAGAACAATAAAAAAAATTTCGATTTTTCGAAAATTACAAAGCTATGTAACCCCTTAATGGTGCGGAGCGAGAGTTACGAGGTGACCTTGGCTTTGCTGTTTACTTGGATACGTGTTAGGTGGGTCAGGGAGAGGTAGCTGGCCTTGGTAGTTGGAGGCCAAGGTGAGGACGCGTGCAGCTGTGCACATCGTCTGAGTGGGGACGCACGCAGCGGTGTAGTGTTGCTAGTGGAAGCAACAATCCTTCCCAGTCACCAATGTTTTTTGGTTATACCTTATAAACAATTTTTCACAGATTCCTATTATTTCAATTGTTAAACTGTAGTTTTCAAACCACATCGATCGGTATATGATGCATTACGAAATATAGCCGTGGTGGTTATCTCCCAATTTCTCGCTGTGGTAGCTGCTCCACATAGACTGACACGGCATAATGATTAATAATTCATCTGCGAATGTTAGATTATTTAAAAAAAAAAAAAAAAAAAAAAAAATTGAAATTAATAACATTTAACTTGGATAACATTAACATCGATTATAATGTAAACGTTGCATGCATATACTTAATTGTGATCACTGTCATATCAACAATTTTTATGTAACCAATGTATTACGAGGTATCGTTGGAAAGATAACTTTCCCAATATTTCTTATTCCAATTCTTATTTTTTTAACAATCATACTTTTCGAGCCTCCTTCATTTGCACATTAAAATTCCAAGTCTCTCCCACTTTCTCCTATCCGACTCCAGCAAGGCCCACTGACCGAATTTTCGAGTATAAGTACAAGGGTCGTATGGTGAGTCGTCACTTCAGTCTTGAATTCCGAACAAGTCGCATCTCGTAGCTATGTGGGGAGAGGCCCCTACTCTCGCCCCTCCATGCGCGCCGGTCGGCAACCAGTGTAGCTCAGACGTTGAGCAGAGAAGGACCCGAATAAATCCAACCTAACTAATTAATTGCGTCTACATTATTTAACTCCCTCGTGATTATTGCAGTCCGATTGACCTTCCCTTCAATCAGTGGTGACCCTGACGTGATCTACACGGTGTTCACATAAAAAAATCCAATCGAATAATCGCGACCGCGGAGTGCAAACGCGCCTGACTCTGCAAGGCCGATAGCAACAAGTCCGGACTGGCATCATCAACGCGCGTCGACTCTCATCTCGCGCAACTGACTACGACGAGCCGCGGCCACCAGGACATCGCATGTCGACACCTGCCATTGGCGGATATCTTTACGTCGTGCTCCTGATTTTGCCACGCACGGCCACTGAGCCAACGCACGTCGGCACCTGACACTGGGGCCATTTTCGTCAGCACGTCGGTTCAGCCACGCACGGCCTACGCCAACGAGCAACATTGACGCGTAAGTCTTGTAACGCACGGCCTACCTCCACGAGCATCATTGCGTGCTTTGCCACAAGCGGCCACCATCGCATCGAGCACGTGAGCTAAAAGCCACGTGCAACCGTTTACGCCCCAATCCGCCATCTTGACCACCTCCGGATTCTTCTACTAACTCGAGAAGGGGAGGCTTTTTTGGCCAGCGCACAGCGTCCCTCCGGAAGTGCACGCGCAGCTCGGCACACGGCAACTGCAACCCGGCGTAAACGCCGTTTCACCACAGTGCCGCGCGCAGCAGCACGCAACGGCACCATACATCAGACATCACAGCTTGTCCGGCGTCAGGCCGCAGACAACTCGCACTTGCACATGACTCTTTCGGGATTTTAAGTTTTCTTTCATCATTTTCAGGATAGTGCAGTGCCTATTAAAACAGTGCAAACATTTTCAGTGACTGTTAGGGCATAAGTAGTGTAAGTTACGAGTGATAAGTGGTAAGTTTTGAGCTCCCTCGCCCCCTCGCGTTGTGTCTACGCGATCTTAGTGCGTATTTCAAAAGTCCTCTTGTTGCTCTGTCGTTTTCTGCCTACTTTACTTTACTCCGATTACTGTCACCACCTTTGTTGAACAATTCTTCATTCATCTTCACAAAAAAAAATTTTTTTAATTTTTTCCTTTTGAATTTTAGTCGTTTCATCGCTTTGTCTGTTTTCTCTTGCTGCTTAGACTCACTCTTAGTCATAAATCCAGAAGATAAGGACACCCTCTTGGACTCCTCGATCCTCACCAATGATGAGTCAGGAGAGCTTGATCCAGCTGTCTTGGCCCAATTCAAAGCTTATGAGAAAGCCATTGCAGCCCTCACAGCTCAGGTGAAAAACCTGGCACAGCGATTCGACAATCAGAACAGCACAAAGCGGTCTGGTCTGCCAATTGTCCTACCGCCTCGACTGCTGCTGATACGAGTACTTCTACTGGCTCTTCAACCACCTCCAATGTCTCTTCAACAGTGGGAAGTCTCACCACAATTGTCACACACAGATCACTTGCTCTTCGTGCACCAGCGCCTATTGGCCGGGAGCTTCCAGCACACAATCTTTCAATACCCAGGCACAGGACTTCATTCCTCACTCGCACACACTGCCTCCAAAGCTCGAACTTGGCTCTACTGAGGAGTGCAAGACACCTATTAGCCCTTTACACCAGGGTGCTCCTGCGCCCTCAGCACCCACCTTAGCAGACTTGCACAACTCTTCAAAAATGCATTCTGCCCACAATAACTTTGTCGCATCTGGTAATTCCTCTTACAGAACCAAGCCTGTTCTCAAGGACATGCCCACTTTTGGCAGCATGATCCTCAACTCTGGTTTGACATGGTCGACAGCGAGTTCAGCCAAAATCGAATCAATGATAATCAAGCTAAGTTTCTCGCTGTGCTACAGCACCTTGGCAGTCATATTTGTAAGACAATTTCTTCTGTTCTGCGTTCACTCTCTGATACAGACAAGTATCGCAGACTCCAAGAGCATCTTATCAAAAATTTTGCTCCCTCTACGCAACAAAAAATTGACTCGTTATTAAAAAAGTGTAAACTGGGCGACAAAAAGCCACCTGAATTATTCACAGAAATAGAGGCCCTCGGGCAAGGCCGCGTTCCTCAGACCACTATACTACTTTTTTGGTATAGGCTCCTTCCAAATGATATGGCTATACAGATAGACGACTCTGTCACTCATCAGGATGCACAGTCTGCTGTGGAGAAAGCTGATCGAATTCACCAGTGACTGAGGTTTCCTAACTTACACATATCAGCCATCGCCAGTTACGACACACTGGAAGATGTAAGGCTCAATCAATCAAATTACTGAGCATCTCTCGGACAAAATCCTGGCAGTTATTGAATCTAAAATGAAACCCAGACAGAATCGCTCTTTTTATCATTCTAAATTCAAACTCAAAGCCAAAAAATGCCCAGAAAAATTCTGCGCAGCGAGCAAGTATGAAAAAGAATGGCAAGCTGAGGAAAAGTCTAAAAAATCCTCCCGGCTCGACATGTGTGAGACTTGGTTACAGGGAATCATAAATTCTAAGCGTTTACTCATCAAGGACAAAATCTTAGCTCTTGTCTTCTTGATTGACACTGGAGCGGAGGTCTTAGTGCTCCCGAGGGGTGAAAACAGCACCTTGTCTCCCTCTTCGCTCACTTTACACGCCGCGAACGTCACCCTCATTCACACTTTTGGCGAACGGCTGATCAACATGGACTTCGACTTTCGTCGTGTCACGCGCTGGTCATTCATTTGTGCCGACGTCCCATACCAAATCATTGGGGTGGACGTGCTTGCACACTTTGGTTGGCTACCAGACCTACAGGCTAAAAAGCTCATCGATAAAGTATCAAAAATTTCGGCTCAAGGCCACTTAGCTGCCACCAATCACCGGCATAAGCCTGATTGACCCGCAACATCCCTTAGCATCAATTCTCAGCCAGTACACCGCGCTCTTCAGCTCACAGACTGATCCTAGGAGGAGTTTTTCATTATTTGCAGACTTCAGGTGACCCTATCGCCCAACGCCTTAGGCATCTCACGCCTGAAAAGTTAAGAGCAGCGAAGCAGCAGTTCACAGTACGGTGAGAAGACGGGACCTGTCGTCCTTCAGATAGTCCCTGGGCTTCGCCCATACATATTGTACCAAAAAAAACATCTGGTGAGTTTTGAGTATGCGGCGACTTCCGCACACTCAACGCGGTGACTCAATCGAATAAATACCCGGTGCCAAACCTTCACGACTTCACGTCGATACTACACGGTACGTGCATTTACACGACCCTAGACCGTATCAGGCCTTCAGGTCAGGTACCCATGGCGCCTGAGGATATCCAAAAAACGGTGGTTATTTTTCCTGTAGGCCTGTTTGAATTTTTATTTATGCCATATGGTTTGCGTAACGCATCACAAAAATTTCAGCGTTACGTAAGCCAGGCACTTGGTGATTTTGACTTCGTCTTTACTTACATCGATGATGTTCTTATAGCCTCAAACTCCAGAGAGAAGCACGAACTTTATCTGAAAGCAGTCTGAGAGAGACTCAAGTAGCACAACCTGCGCCTCAATTTAGCGAAGCTTTTTTTGGTCAATCGGAAGTAGTCTTCTTATCGCACTTGGTCAATGCAAATGGATTTTCTCTCTTCCTGACAAGGTACAGGACATACGGCATTTCCCGCAGCCCACGAACATTGACGAGCTTAGGCGTTTCTTAGGCCTCGTCAATTTTTATAGAGCGTTTGTTCCTCACCCTGCCGACGCTTTGCAAGTCTATGCCATCGCTCTTCCGACGACCATTTCGCTTGAAAAGCTCTTGGAGGAGCAAAGCAAAGACGAACAACTCTGAGCATCATATGCTGATAAAGATTTCCCACTATCTTTACAAAAAGGCATGTGGCCCGTACAAGATCGCTCGATCCCAATTTCACACCCGGGCCCGTTGGCCACGTGCAAACTTATTGCTAGAAAATATGTCTGGCCCAAAATGTCAAATGTCGTGCAAAGCTTCTGCGAAACTTGGGCACAATAAGCTAATTCCAGCAAACTTCACTCTACCAGACGCTCGCTTTTCATATGTTCATATTAACATCGTGACGCTGCAGGAGAGTGAAGGCTACATTTATGCACTTACGATGATTGATCGTTACTCTAGATGGCCAGAGGCCACACCCCTCAAGGACATGCATGCAAGCTCCGTTGTTCGTGCATTCATCGAAACTTGGGTCGCGCGCTTCGGCGCTCCTGAGTTCATAACCTTAGATCAAGGCTCGCAATTTGAGTCAGAGCTCTTCACAGAACTTTACAAGATTCTTGGTATCGTTTGTGTGCGAGCCACGCCCTACAATCCTAGGTCCAACGGAATGATAGAGAGTTGGCACCGAGATTTTAAGACGGCTCTGATCGAACTCTTGGACGCGAATCCTGCCCATGGTAATGCTCGGACCGCGCACCAGAATCCGCTCGGATATAGATGCCAGTCCAGCAGAGGTCCTTGTCAGCACCACTCACGCCTACCAGGTGATTTTTTTCAGACCACAGCACTGATAATGACAGGCAACTCTTCACTAAAAAGATTCGACAGTTCTTGAGGAGACCCATTCCGATCACTACTCATGAAAATTTCAAACCTTTTGTCTTTAAAGAGCTCAAGGACTCATCGCATGTATTTGTTCGTGCAGCTCCCATTAAGAAAACTCTTGAGCCCCCATACCTAGGTCCCTTCAAAATCAAGGCTCAACCTTCAGAATACTTCTTTAATTTGCATCTTCACGAAGAATTTTTTTAAGGTCCTTTGTTGCTTTATTTCTCCACTACGCGTATTTTGCCAATTTTTTTTTAATTTTCGATTTTCTCGAATTTTATCCAAAATGTTAGGCAAGATTTTCCGAGTATTTTGAGAATTCAGTGCAACATTTTGCTCCAGAGTGGAGAAGGAAATGGCGCTATGTATTAGCATGTTTAGATTTTCGACAGCAGCTTCTATGTCATATTACGTTTTTAAAGGGATATTTTTTGTTAATATAGTCACGATATGCTGGCCAATTTGTGTTTTTATAGCCTATTTGTTTGTATTGTATGTATTGTCTATATTGTTAATCGTCTGTCATTATTTTAGAGTGAAGTGTTAAAATTATTGGGGAGTAGTCCGAGGAAAGCTGGAGGTTCGAGCTTACAGAGAGGTAGTGAGGTGAGACACCTTTAGAAACGAAAAAGTCTATTACGTCGAGACATTTAGAAGGGTCTGATGGCCAATGTGTTGATTCACCTGTTGAGATTGGATGAAGATTGTTCTTTTACATGGCGTAATACAGTTGTCTGCCGCGTTGAGAGGGAGTGTCAGACCGCGAGCCCCAACGCTGATGTTTAGCGTTAAAATCACCACCTGCTATGAACCGCGGTCCCAGTTTGTCGAAAAAACTTGTGAATTGATTCTGTTCGATGGTACTTCCAGGGGGACAGTAAATAGCTGAAACTGTTATAGGGTCACTTTCGTCCTCCACCGAAATGGAGGTCGCTTGGAGGTAGTCATCGGTATTTTTAAATGGTTCATAGTGTTTGATGGAAGGTTTCATTAATAAGGCTATGTCACCGTGAGCTCTGCCACTAGGATGCTGTGGGTCGTAGATTCTGTGGTTAGGTACTTTGAGGTAGGTCTGTGGCGCCTTCAACCTCGCAAAACCAGACACATCGCTCTCGACGCCGCTTGGGCCTCCCTCCAAGCGACAACGATTGGTAGCTGCGCGAACTACGCGTGTCGATTGGCCGAGAGTGAGAGAAGTTGATAGAGCTTGTCTCTCATCGCCGAACACTCAACCTGACACTCTCTCGACTGGAGACTACACCACACGTGTGGCGACTTCAGCGCCCAAAGAAGTGTACGTATATTTTTGCTTTTCAACCGTTGTTAATTATTATAAGTATTTGTTCAATAAAGAGTTTAAGTTTATACAGCCGCCTCTAGTCTTTTCACACATATACGGACGGAGAGATTCATAACTCAATCGGTAAAGGTCTTCTTAGTGAAATGAGTTTCTGAGACAAACATAATGTTTATTTTATTCTCGGTTGAAAATGTTTTAAGTTCAAAACATTTTTTTCAAGAAATTTAACATTGTCTTCATTGTAGACATGAGCTGAGCCATCATGTTTCGAGCTTATACATGGGATCGTTATTGCTTGATGTATTTGTTTTTTCCACTTCTACTGTGATATCTAGCAGATTTTGTTTATGTGCTTGTTTTATCTACTGACCCAATAGTTGCTTGAGTGTATGTAATGTTATTCTTAGCTAATTTACGGGTTTGAATATGTGAAAGAGAAATACGTTGTTCTTCCCTATTTCTTTCTTGCAAGGCCGGAAAAAGCTTTTTCTGCAGTTGTTTGCAGACTTCGCATCCTTTATAGCTTGCGGGATGATTACCTTTACAGTTGGCACAAATAACTTTTTCGATTTTGCCCTTCATTAAACAATCGGTTGTTGCATGAGGCTTTGCACATTGGACGCAAACGGAATTTCTATCACAATAGTTTTCAGTGTGCAAGTAATCCTGACAATTCATGCATTGCGGGAAAGTCCCTTTTTTACGTGGGATCTCAAAACTAACAATTGTGTTTAGTAATTTCGTGATTTTGAATATCTCCTTGTTGTTTGTGTTAGTTTTAATTTCAACAAAAAACAGAGGGAGAGGTTTTTTAGTCATCGATTTTTTTATGTTTCTAATATTTAAGACCGTATATTCGTATAATTCGATAGCTTTTTTAATGTTTCTACATCCATTGACGGGTGCATGCTATGCACAACAGCTGTATCCTTTTTCCGATTTTGGTTGATAGGTATGGAATTGAGCGTCAAGGTGTAATAGTTTTCACTGTTGTTTGTGAGGATTTTTATCTGGTTGTCATTTAGGATTTTTAATGTGTAGTTGTTTGGCGCAATGTCGTCTAGGATCGCAATAGGCAGCTTGATGTTATGAGATTCTTTTACGAAAATTGGCGGTGGTTTAAAGGTTTTTTGTTGGATATTAGATTCCGTGGTTTCCGTGCTACTGTCTTCTTGGACGACGTCTTCCAAGGGAGCAAACTTGTTGCTGGTAGAAGTGGAATATATTTTCCACTCATG
This sequence comes from Trichogramma dendrolimi, assembly GCA_034770305.1. Taxonomy (NCBI): domain Eukaryota; kingdom Metazoa; phylum Arthropoda; class Insecta; order Hymenoptera; family Trichogrammatidae; genus Trichogramma; species Trichogramma dendrolimi. The sequence goes on from JAPMIB010000211.1 coordinate 116,917, forward strand.
TAGGGCAAGCTGGCGTCTTTATTGGTGTTTTCAGCCTTTTTGAGATGGTATTCTTTCTCTTGTTGGAGGGTGTAAACCATTCTTGAGATTTTTCTGTAGGGTATCCTCACATTCCATATTAAGAGGATGATTCGTGTCTTTAAATTTAGATACTAATCTCCAGTTTGAGTTTAAAATTCCAGACTCGCGTAAACGAAAAATCGGTCTATACCGTGTGTTCGGCACGAAGTCTGAATAGGTACTCATAATTGTAACTTTTAAGATAAATAAATTATTATTTCAGAATTTTATGTTTTTTTACACTTTTTTAATTTTTTTATGTAACCTTAGTGAGCTTGAATTTATAGTGGGTTTCATCTCTTTACGATCGGGAAACAAATTTAATAAACTGTAATGAACAGTAAAAGAATGTAGAAAAACTTATCACATGTCCGAAATCGTTGGTAATCTAACATTTTTTACAATTTTTTTTCTTTTTATTACAATTCAAAACATTATTATGTACTTTATTTTTAAAAAAATGTCCACGGAGGACATTACTTATTTACCGAAATAATCGCGATAAATGTGTGATGGTGTACCGTTTTTCGATCATATCTTGACAAATATACAACATTTTGAAATGATAATGGCATCAATCGATTTTTCATCAAATTTTACTGTGAGAAGATAATCTACTCAAAAACTATCAGTGTAAAATTATTCACAAAATCGAGTGGAACAGTAGCACGGCAACTGTGAAAAAGTTCTCGCTTCACCGTAAATTCATAGTAAAATTTGACGAGGAATCTCGAGGTGCTTTTATTTTTTTACGAAATTTTGCATATTAATAGAAATATGTTTGAAAAGCAGTAGAACTTCTTATAAGCGAATGCTTTACAGTCTCCAAAAAACGATACGATTACTGCTAGGAGGAGCCTTGGTCGATTCACGCTTCCCCACCTTGACTGACACAGATAGCGAATAGCTCTTGTCTAGAGCTAGTTACTTTCGTCCGATTAAAACTTTTAAATCTCATTCGTTCCTTCCTCCTCTACCTAACTACCAAAGAAACCCCGTTTATTAAACTATTCTTAAAAGAAATTATAACAAAGAGTAATTATTCCTTAAATAATTTACCCCTTCCATACAACAACTTTATTCAGTTATTATCAGTGTTTTGATACCGTATGCACAAAATAGTTTCCTTCACCTTCCTATTTATTCTATTCAGTAGTTATTATCATTCATTGTCATATACACAGAATGATCTACATCTACGATAATTTTATTCAGTAGCTATCAGCGCCTATCGCTGTATTCAAAGAATAATTATCTTTTTCCTGTACAAATTTATTCAGTTGCTATCGGTTCATTGCCGTTTTCACAGAATAATTGTTGTTACACGAATAACATTATTCAGTAGCTATCAGTTTATTTCGGTATGCACAGAATAGTTCTTCTCCTCCTCATCGATTCTATTTAGTCGATATCGGCAATTCTCGCTATATGCACAGAATTATTGTTGTTTTCAACTGATAGTTATAATTAGTCACTATCAGTACTCGACGTTGTATACACAAAATATCTATCTCCTTGCCTGAAAAAACATTTAGCTTATTTTTTCTAAACGTACATTTCTGTACCTTTCCTCGGAAACTAGTTTAAGGGGACAAACCAGCGTTAAAAGCTTAACTGATAATCATGCAAATAAAAATGCATTAATTAAGTTTCAACATATGTGACTTTTTCCCATATTTTTTCGCTTCATTTTGAATGAAAAAAAACATAATGGAAGTCCAGGGTATCAATGTAGCATCCAAAATACCTAAAACATCTTTGGAAACACTTTACCACCGGTTTTATGAAGAGTTTATGACCAATCTTCATCGTAGATATCTTAGAATCTTCCTAAAAGTATTCACTTAAGTGTAATAGAATTTCATATAGGACAATAATTATATTTTTACTTCGCATTATAAGCTTTCTTATAAAATTTTCGCTTTATTTGATTTTTTTTTAACATTTATGGTCATAAAAATGTTTCTAAGACATTTTTCGAAATTCTGTTACACTTAAGTGAAGGGACATCTTTTTACAACGATTTTAAGCCGTAAACCATAAAGATTGGCCACAAACTCTTTATAAAACCCGGTGGTAAAGTGTTTTCAAAGATGTTTTAGGTATCTTGGATGCTACATTTATCCTCTGGACTTGCATTATGTTTTTTTCATTCAAAATGAAGCAAAAAAAACATGGGAAAAAGTAACATTTGTTGAAACATAATTAATGCATTTTTATTTATATAATTATCAGTTAAGCTTTTAACACTGGTTTGTCCCCTTAAGTGTGATCTGAGAGATCAATGGTTATTGGGCATTGCCTAGGCCACTGGGCAAAGAGCTCCTACGTTGTTACAATAACAAAAAACAAATTTTCTTACGAAAGATGATGAAGGTAATTGTTCGAGAAATAACTCTCGAACTATGGTGATCACTCGGCACGCTCACGTGCGCTCACGAGAGTGTAGGACCGCACAAGCTTCACGCTGGACGCTCAAAGATGGCATTGCGCCACGGCGCTTGTCTGCCGCGAATATACTCTCGGCGTATTGTTCGCGACGGACACGAGAGTTTTTGCACATTTGTGCATCTCGCGCTCGACTTGTAAGTACATAAGGCTTCTTACTACTTCAGCGTTACAATCTTTCATATTAAATTTTTCTAACATTTTTCGAATATATTTAGCTTGATTGATAAAGATTCCTTTTTCATTGATTTTAATTTCAATAACTAGGTAATATTCAACCTTCTGCGTCATTGTGAATTCAAAGCTATCGCGTAGCCGTGAGAAAAATTCACTTAAAGCTTTCTCTGAGTTAGTCGCTACGAGACCGTCATCGATCCAAAAGTAATGTAAAATCATTACTTGGACTATAATATAGGCAGGTGTCAGCCGTGCACTCCCTTAGTCAGAAGTTCAACAAAAATCTTAAATACTTCCGTTCAGCAACGCGGTGCTTGTTTAAGTCCATAGAGACTTTTAAGCAGCTTGCATACGCGATTCGAACCGTCAGACAAACCTTCTGGTTGTTTCATATATATGTTTTCTTTTACTGTGCCATTCAAGAATGCAGTTTTAATGTCAAATTGGCTGAGTGACTAATTATTTCTAGCAGCTATACTTATTACGGTTCTAATAGTTTCGAATCTCGCGACAGCACTAAAAGTTTCAGAATAGTCAATGCCTTGTTTTAGTGCAAAACCTTTAATTACAAGTCTGGCTTTTCTATGTTCTAAAGTATCGTCGGCGTGTTCTTTTATGCGGAATACTAATCGTCAATCAATTGGTTTTTTATTGTGTGGTTTTACCGTCAAGATCCATGTCTTATTTTTTCGTCAAAGAGTTCATTTCTTCGCGCATCGCGGCCAACCACTCATCCGATTCGGGAAAATTTACAGCGTCACGATAGCTTTTAGGAATCAATTGAACAAGAAAGAAGTGAGCTTCTATGCCATAATGAATAGGTTGTCTGTTTACAGATCGGTCTCGCAGCGAGTATCTCTGACCTTCGTCGGTAGACGCGCTAGCGTCATTCTTACTAGTTTGCACATTAGGCAACTTTTCATTCTCATTTGATGCGTTTTCTGTTACTTCTACACATTTTTCATTCAAAGGTTCAACGCTCGCTCCTGTTTCAATACATAGTTCTGTTGATATTTGACAAGTCTTTTCAGGCTTAAAATTAACGTCGTAGCTGACAATAACAATTTTGGGTTTCGGTATATAAATACGGTATCCCAGCTCGTCACATCCCACAAGAAAACCTTTTTCAGATTTCTTATTTAGTTTTAATCGCTTTTGTTTTGAAATATGCAAGAAACATTCAGTACCGAAGACCTTTAAATCTGGGAGATTTGCCTCTTTGTTGTACCATAACTCGTACAGAGTTTTTGAATTTATTCTCAAAGAACTGGTCATATATATTCATTACAAATATCGCGCAATTGGCAGCTTCGGCCCACAATGTCATTGGCATATATTTATTCGATTGCAGCATCGACCGAACTGCTTCTACGATCGTACGATTAGCTCGTTCGGCGCAGCCATTTTGCTCCGTGCATAGGGTACACAAACGGTATGTTTTATACCTTGATCTCCTAAGAAATTTTTTACACAAGAATTAACATATTCTTTTCCACCGTCTGATCGCAATTCTTTTATGTTCGCACAGTACATTATACATAGTACCCGAAACAAATTTTTTCTCTTACTACAGTTCCGATATTCATATTACCTTCACCGACAGCTAGCACGCCGTTTCCCATTTCGACTTTCCTGGGTTCATTGTACTCTGTGTAGTCTTCAAACCGTTCTTGCCTGGGACTCATGTGGTCGCTTGCTCCAGAGTCAATTATCCATTCCTCAACGGAATGCCATGTGCCAGTTCTTCCTATCAGTGCGATGTGTTTATGTTCGCTTGGATTATCTTGTCTCTCCGAGTCTCCTGTTTTATTTTTGTTCAGGAATCTGTTTGCTAGTTTGTTCGACTTGCAAATTCTACAGCTAGGACATTCACGCTGTATATGTTCAATGCTTTTGCAATTATTTGCCATTTTTTACTTACCTTTCTGTCGTCCGTGGATGTTTGTCTTAAAAAGACTACTTAAAAATCTTAATCGACGCCGAATGCAGTGGCACCTGACTCGGCATCGCGCGAAATCTCTCCATGTCATACGCGAGTTCGTGTGCACTAGCTTCGTCCGACCCACGAGTACAAGTGTTATATTTTATTTTTTTTTTAATAGCCAATGGACACTTAGCTCTGAACCAAATTTCAAAAAAATAAATCGACGGCTTTCGCACTAGTCGAAATTGTTCCATCGTGCGAAATCTCTTCATGTCATACGCGAGTTCACGTGCGCTAGCTTTGGTCGAACAACCTGGGCTAATTTTTGATTTTTTTTTTACTTTTCTGACGTCCATGGACTTTTGTCTTAAAAAAACTACTTAAATCTTAATCAACGGCTTTCGTACGAGTCAAAATTTTTCCATCGTGCGAAATCTCTCCATGTCATACGCGAGTTCACGTCGTGCGCTAGCTTTGGTCGACCCTCGAGTACCAGTGTTTTATTTTACTTTTTTGTTAATAGCCAATGGACACTCAGCTTTGAACCAGATTTCAGAAAAATAAATCGACGACATTTGTCGCAGCCATCGGGTATGCTTTAAGTTAATACTGTTCGTTACATACATGGCAAGGCTGATTCTTTCGACCGTCATTATAAACTTCGTGGATTTATTTTTTTAATGACCGTACTAATAAATTTTAATGATTCGACGGTAAATGCAAGTTGAGGTATGTGTATCAATAACATTTAATTCATCATTTTCATCAGTTCGTATAGAAGATTCGTCAAGTAAGTAGGACATTGTTAGAAACTGCTCCAATGTTTCCTGACGTTGCTAAGGCCGCTGTGAGCTGCTCGCTGTAGCGACTTATTGCTTCCTCATAGAGGAAGCTTTGTGACGGAGCGCAGTTTTCGACTTTCATAACTAATAATCGTAGAGTACTTTTACATATATATTATTAAACTAGATTGAATTGCTGACACATGTCTGTATTGAATTTTTTTTTTCCTCCCCCCTTTTTTGTGGCATCTCAGCGGGACCGTCGTTTAGACATTACTTTGGTGAGGACCGGGGCTGGGCATTTCTGCCACGTCGTCGATAATTTTGGTCGTTTCCGTACGTCCCCCATCCGTCGCATAGTGATATGCGACGATTAGGGGTTCGGGGACCCGTCTGTAATTCATCTTTTTGGTGATCCCCCGCACACTGTGCGTAGCCATCTCTCGCTTGTCGTATCCCCCTTATTGGAGCCGTCTTCTGTGTGTCGTTGCAATACTGGTGTCTCCTCCTGAGTAAAGTTTTTAAGACTCGCCGTCTAGTGCCATCTTGCGAGTGTGGTTCTCGCTTCCAGCCCTATTCTGCGCGTCTTGGTGAGCCTTTTTAGCTACTCCTTTCTGGCGTCTTCGCGGTCCTCGGTCCTCACACCTCCACCTTGTGAGCGGGCTACTCGCTTCTGACATCGTCCTGTGAGTTTTTGATCTCCCCGACTATCACCAGCATCATGAGTCTTCACCTCGGGCTCAAACTTGTGGTTATCCTCTTTGTTTTCTGGCTCCGCACCGTGATTAGGGTTTTTTACCGCTTCGGAGGCTGATTACATAGCCCGGGTCTTCTTTTTTTTTAGTGGTACCCGCTCCCCCTCGGGCACGGGCTCAACCACACCAGGCGAAAAAACGCGCCTCGAGAATTCGCCCAGTGGGGATTGAACCCACGCCCTACGGCACACCTTGTATTAACAGGCAAGATCTATACCCACTGAGCCAAGGTGCCCGGTACACATGTCTTTTTTTTTGGATGTATTAATATATTTTATTTAGCAGAAAGTGAAAATAGAAGTTTACATTGGGTAAAATGTAACAATAGAAGTGAGAGTGTAACATATTGATTGAGGGTACATAGTGTATGTAGATACATCCACGTCGGTTTCCCTTTGTTCCATCCCCGCGGAAACCGCCGTTAGGCATTACTTCACGGGGATGGAGGGGTTGGCGTTATGCGCTTCATGGAGACTTGGTTGAGGTGGCGTCTTCTTCCAGCAGCATCGTCCGGTCGTCACCTTCTGTCTGTCTCCTCGTCTCTCAGTCTTGTTACGACTGATTAGGCGAAGGAAGCAACAGCGAGCCAGTTCGGCTCGTTCGCGAGCATGAGCCTGGTGGTGTTTTCCGGCGTCATGACCTCATGGAGCAGGGAGTGTAGTCTCTCTCTTTCTTCGCTGAACCTCGGGCAGTGGTAGAATACGTGCTCCACGTTCTCGATGGATGAGGGGCAGACCGGGCATTGTGCGCTTTGATTGTGGTCGTAGCGTCGGCTATGGTGTTTAAAGAAGCCATGCCCGGTTAAGAGCTGCGTGTGAGGTGGTAGTTCAGCTCTCCGTGCCTCCTCTCGATCCACACTCTGATACTTGGGATCAGTCGGTGCGTCCATCGGGCCTTCGTCGACCGGTCCCATGCTTCCTGCCACTTGCTTAGCGTTACCAAGCGTTCTTCGTCCTGTGCATCCTCTCGGCGGCGGCCGTAGAGTCGCGCTCGCTCGTCCGCAAGAAGGGCCAGCAGAGGTATGCCGGCAAGGACATATGTGGCCTCGTAAGAGACATGCGGCCGGCCTCCGATCACACGCAGGCAGGCTCGTCGGTGGGCTAACTCCGCCTGTCGAATGTAGGCTCGCTTTTGTGCTGCTGTGCTCCAGACGGGGGCTCCATACAGGAGTATGGAGTCGACGACGACGTGAGCATACAGCTTGCGTCGGCTGCTTCTGGGCCCGCCAGAGTTGGGCATGATCTTCGTAAGGGCACCGATCACACCGGCTGCCTTCGCGCTGACTGTTCGGAGGTGGTGGTCGAACTTCAGCTTGGCGTCGATGTGCAGGCCCAGGTAGCGGATGGAGGGGGACGAGCGTATGCTGTGGTCGCCTACCGTGATGGTGATGGTTTCCTCCTTTTTCCTGCTTGTGATGAGCAGAGCCTCCGTCTTTTGATCAGTTGTTTGCAAGCTGAGGGCTTGGAGCGCGCCTCGCACCTGTAGGATGGCAGCGTTCAGATCTTGTTCAATCTGCCATAGGTGCTTGGCGACAGCCACCACGGCGATGTCGTCCGCAAAGCCAACGATACGGACATCGCCATCGAAGTTAAGGCGCAAGATGGCGTCATACATGACATTCCACAGGATCGGGCCCAGTACTGACTCCTGTGGGACTCCTGCTGTGACTTCGTAGGACTCTGGACCTTCGTCCGTGGTGAAGTCAAGCACTCTTGCCGAGAAGTAGCTGGCGATTATTCTCAGCAAGTAATCGGGTACGAGCAAACGGCGTAGAGCGGCGAGGATGTTGTCCCACCGTGCCGAGTTGAACGCATTCCTCACGTCGAGTGTCACCACGGCGCAGTATTTCTTGGTGCCGCGGTACCGTCTCTTGCCGGCGATGGCCTCACGGGCGGTTGAAATGACGTCTCGACGATGGCATCTATCGTTGATCGCCCGGTACAGATGTCTGTATGTGTGTGTCTGTATGTGTGTGTGTGTGTGTGTGTGTGTGTGTGTGTGTGTGTTGTGTGTGTGTGTGTGTGTGTGTGTGTGCGTGCGTGTGTTGGGATGTGCGCAGTGATTTCTCGATGACGGTAGTTCGTATCGTTACTGTAGATGTCTCATTTTATTCGTTTTGATGTAAGGAAGAAGCCAAAACATCATTTTTAGTTCTGCGTTAAGTATTTAAAAAGTTATGAGGGATTTTCGAGAAAAAATTTTTTTACATTTTTTTAGTTTTGTCATATTTGTTCTAAAACTAACTGGTTTTTTTTAAAAAATAATACTTTTTTCAAGGAAGAGCTTTTAACCTTTGATTTAAGATAGAAAGTGTACAGATTCACCGTAAGTTTGAAAAGTTACGTTTTGAAAATGAAATTTGGTTTTCATGATTTTTTCTTTTTTCTTAGTTTTGTGTTGTTTCGTGTTCAAAATTATGATGTGTCAAAACATTGTTGGATGGATTGAGGATGAAGCCAGAAAATTTGATTTAGCGATAAACGAACAAAAAAAATTTTTTTTTGATTTTCAAAAAATTTTTTTTTCGGGAAATTTTTTTTTGTTTTTTTTCGTATCGTTTGGTTGAGAAATAATTTATGATTGAAACTGTTTCGTGAACAAATTAGAAAAGATGATATTAATATTTCCAATAGTATATCACTGCCCTAGGCCGTGAAAAACAAAAAAGTCCCAGAGTACGTGTAATTAGTATCCGAGGCGAAGCGAGGCGATAAACAAGTGCTCTGGGGCTTTCTTTTTTTGCGGCATAGGCCTGTATACTATTATTCATACACAGTGGCCTGAAAATCGCTCTTCCCGCTTTGCGCAGTGGCAAGGAAGTAGTCACTTTCGGGCCGCTGGTATGACAATTTTTTTTTCTTTTGAGGAAACTACCTTAATTGTTACGTCATCGTGAAAAAAATTCGATAAAAATTATATATCAAAGAATAGAAGAACGTTGGCAATTGATTCCACAAAAAGAAATAATTTATGATTGAAACTGTTTTGTGAACAAATTAGAAAAGATGATATTAATATTTCCAAATCATTTCCAAGTTAAAAAAAAAGTATGAGGAAGCTACTTGTCAATGCATTGGCAGCGGTTTTTTTTTACAGTCAACGAAAAATAATTTTTTCCCGAAAAATCATGAGAGTTTTCACCAATATTAAGTGTGCAAATGCCGTCGAAAAAAATTAGCTTTTCTATAAATTTAATTTTCAACCTATATTCGAAAATTTTTTTTGACATATCATTTCCATCGGTTACCATTGGAAATCATGACTTTTTTTGGCTTCTCGCGACATGAAATTAAAAGTTTACACAAGACCTTTAATTTGATAAATTAAGTATGGTAAATTGTGCCTCTGAATATTTTAATTGAATTTTCCAAAGTGTGTGCTTTATCGCGGACATACTATACATAGAATTTCAACAAATTGAATACTAGTGTGCTACGACTTCTCATTGTAAAGCTCAATTAAATTCAACCAAGTGAACAATTCAATTAATGTTTTTCTCATAGTCGTGAAATGTGAAAATAAAGAAAATTGTGAAAACCAAAATCTTTCGCATTCAAGCAGTCATTGTGCGACCTACCCATGCAACCATCCTTTTAATTTTTAACTGTGATAACAGATTCTCAAACAGTAATGCTACTGTTTGTTTGAATGTTGATGATTACAACAATTCCATGAAGATTTATTAAAAATATGTTTAATATGTATAATTTTTAAATGTATAATTAAAAAAAATATGAAATAATAAGTCACAATCTATTGGGATGCCCCAATCGAAAATCAAAGAAATTTTAAAAGAGCTAAATCACGAGTTGGACAACAAATTGAACACTTTCCAGATTTCTATGAATCACACGCTATTAGCGAGAGCATATGGACTTCCAAAAATGCACAAATGTAATGCTACGTTACGTCTTATTATTTCGCTCGGGAAAAGTCCCACTTATGTATTGGTGGAAGTACTCTACAATGAAGTTGCAACAATAATTAGGCCTCCAAAATTGCACGTCAATAACAGTTTTGAACTAAAGAAAAAATCAGAGTCCATGCAATTACCACCTGATCTTATATTAACGTCTCTTGACGTGACCTCACTCTTTACAAACCTACCACTACGTTTGGTCTTGAAAAGTTTCGATAAAAGATACAATGATTTGACACGATTTAAGATATCTTTTGCTAATATACACTGCACTCTACAATTTATATTCACTAATTCTTTCTCAATGATGTGTTCTACAAACAGAAAGATGTAGCTTCGACGAGCCGAGTTCGAGTCGAATCTGGAATAATCGAGTACTCGCCATGTTTTCGAGTTTTGGACTACTAAAAGATGCAGTGACAAAACCATTATCACCTCCTTTATATGTGCATGGTCATGAGTGCATTCGCAGCGGTATATAAATTTTTGCATCGAGCTCATGACCCATTGTTGTCTTATCTCACCTTTAGTCAGTGATATTGTAATGGAGGATCTTGAAGATACGTGTCTCAAAGAATTAGCTAAGGTTGGCTGTACTCCGGAGTTCTTTTTTAGATATGTGGATGATTTAATTTTATGCATCCATCAAAACCTTGTCGATCGAGTAGTTGGTCAATTTTTTTATGACACCAAATCAAAGTTTACGTATGAATTGGAGGATGAACACACCAGGAGAAGGAACTTTGACAGTGGCAACTTTGGAAAATACTTACGTTGAAATAGGACCATGCGCACAACACGACGAAGAATCAACTGAATCACCAATGTTGTCGATGAGCAGATGAAAATCACTCAACGATGACATGCGACGAGATAGCTCATCGAACGTCAGGTCATCGACGCGCGCGGAGAGAAGACTAGAAGCGAGGTGAATATTGACCACTTATCGATCATAATTGATACCGACGCTCGCGCCTGACCTCGCACGAAAAAGTTAGTATCCGTTGATAATAGAATTTTTTTAAATTTTGTCCGTTCTGACGTAGCCAGCACTCATGCTTTTTTTGTCCGCACTTGTACTGACTGACGCCAGCCCTCATGCATATATTTTGCGTAAAAATGCCTTGTAGGCACTTGTTGCATAAATAACTATTTTTCGACGTAAGTCTTATCCTTATAATTCTCACATATTCACAGATTATGCGTAGATTTTTGGCATCAAGCTTCGACATTATACTGACAATATAAAAAATTATTCGAAAGCTGATCCCTAAACCATGAATTTGATGTAAAAAAAATTTTTTTTTCGGCGTAGATCCTCACATTTTTTCGAATTAAAAAAGAATAAAACTATGCAAAATGCGACAAAATTATGAAACCCCTTGAGACGACCCGACCCCTCACCCGACTCACATCTCTCAATCATCCCCGACGTATTTTTTTAACGGGAAAACTAATAGTGACCTTGAATATGACCTGAAACATAATCTTCAGCTACAGTGAACAAACAAATTATTTTTACACGGTAATCTCCATTTTCATATTGCAGACGCGAAAAAGGTGGAAAATTTTACGTTTGAATATGCCTTTCGATTTTTTTCGTTTAAAAACATTGATCGTTTAAAAACCAACGCGATGGTTCGAAAGTCTCGAGGATTCTATCGAAAATCATCGGTGGTTGATAAAAAAATCTACGTAGTTATTTTGTCGCCGACGCTCGAGGAAGGCTCAACCCCCTTCAAATAATAGGATTGCAGGGCGAGCATTGGCTAAGGCCCAAACCCTCTAAAGTCTCATACTACTTTATTTTGAGACAACTCTAGATCTAAATGTTATTTTACTCAAATACTACAAGACATTAACCATTTAACAGCCAGGATTACTTTCAAGAAAAAAAGTCAATTTGTTAAAATTGGTACATTTTTTGTTGAAATATTTCATCTCGGAATTCAGCTAATTTACATTTTAAGTTATATAACATCACATTATTAAAAAAATCATTAAAACACCTTTAAAGTGGAAAAAAGTCGATTTTCAACTTCGTCGATTTAATTTTTAAAACTCAAGCTACGAGTCATCACAAGATTTTGTCAATTGCATTTTGAATCAATTATTTTGACTATAGATTTAGACTATAAATTCTTACGCTATCCGCGTAAAAGGAGAGTCCGAAAAAGCACTAAAGCGCATATAAGGAAGCCGGGTATAAGGACGGAAAACTGTATTCTCATTATTCATCCGACTGATTGCAATGTGCTCTTCACGTATGCTACGACCGTTAAATATACAATTATTTAATAATTTTGCGATTATTTAATAAGTTTACATTGAACAAAAAGCTTTTATGGTTTTGTTTTATCATAAATATGAGGAATAAAGTTTCCAAAAATATTCATTAACTTAGGTCTATCAACTTACTCCCATCAACAGAGTGACTCCATGACAAACCCTTGGAGTTTGTATTTTAAGAGAGACACAAAAGTTATAAATACTGTTTAATATATCTGTCTCAGATTTATTTGCTCGTATAAAATGTTGCAAAAGGCCTGCTCCTACTTTGCATGCTGAACACGATACTTTAGACATGACTGAGGTTTCTACTTCTGTCATTACTCTTTGAACATCAAGAAGTTTCATAGCTTTATCAACAAAATTTGATAAATGACCACTGTGTTGAACTGTTTCCATATCCCATAGTAAGCGTGCAAACTTAATCTGTAAAATAATTGCAAAAATATCAATTGATAACAGGACTGTTTAAATATTTCAATTCATAATTTTGATTTTTGAAAGAGCTTTAGTGTATTAGAAACAAAAACGCAATTTGAGAATTAATTAAAATGGCAAGTTTCAGCTCCTTTAGAGCTACAATCAAAAATGAAATGAGTACCGAGCAAACCATAGAGTAAGAAGTCGGTACAGATGGAAAGTTCTTAATTAGCTGTAAGTTCGATTTCAATTTAAGGGGGGAAAAGTACCTAAAATCTCAAAAAAAATTTGTTTTGCTTATTGACTTTTTCAATAGGATTTTTTCTCAGCTTTCCAGTGCCATCATCAGAATTTAAAAATTTTGATTTTATCGAGAGGTACAGCCTATTTAGTACCAATACTTTTATGATTATTACTGCAAAAATGAATGAAACGACTCAAAAAAAAACATTGCCGTTCTTTCATGAATCTCTAGACTTTCATAAGTCGGTAGCGCCATCTATTGATACTCGTTTTATTCTATGGTTAGAATACATCCAGCAGAAATTTGTTTGTTTACATGGCTATAGGTACAGTAATGCCACCAGTCGCAGCACGTGGCTTTTGGTATATCTTCTGTCTCTCTCAGTTTCGTGCGCGAGCCCAGATCAAATGTCAACAACAGTCTGCTGACTGCTTTTTGATTTTCCAATGGCTAAAAATTACATTTTTTTGAAAGTGGAAAAAAGTATATGTAGAGTGCAATTATATCTGTGCAACTCAACACAGTGTTTCATAATGAAGCTATGAAGAAGTTTCAATAGCTTTTCATGAAAATGTGACATTTTTAGCAGTTCAAATTCAAGAAATACAGCAGTATATATGTAAATTGACATGTATACATCAGTGTATGTAGTGTCACTGTACTTTATGTATGTGTATATGACTGTATCATATAAAATCGTATGTTGTTCTGTATAAACAATAATACTGCATGCTGTATGCATATAAAAGATTAGTTATATATTTTGAGTGATTTTGTTTTTAATTGTAGATCCAGTGACAAATGTGTTATGAATATGAGTGAATAGGTGGAGTTTTAATGTGAGATTCTACACACTCATGTAAAAAGTTGATTTGAACATGATCAACTTAGTCACCAGTCACCACAAGAAACCAAGACTAGTGTGTACTAACATTTAAGTAAGACTTATAAAATGTCATGATGAACTGTGCGCATGTGACTGTGTGTGACTGTGTGGAATAATAAAAAATTGTCCTTGTGGGTCTAATACGTTGAAAAAGTATATTTAATTGCTGTTTTCCATTGCCCAAAAAATTTTAAACAGCCTCAATGATTTAAGACTATTAGTTATTACATTTATTGAGGTATTCTTGTTTTTTTCAACTCTTGGGCACGTTTCATCTCAAAATTGCTCCATTGCCGTAACTTTTTATGTGAACTGTTTGAGCAAATGAGCTGCAATTTTTAGGGGTTGTTCTACATAAGAATGGCTACAAACGCAAGCACTTTCATAGGTATTGGACCAAATTTGCACTTTTTCCAGACCATATCCTAGCATAATTTGTCATTTTATCATATTATATTAATTAATTAAAGTGTATATGGGGCGAAATTTCTCAAAACTCCTAGGCCTCGCGCAACAGCGTTTTTGAGCGAAATTGCTCAATTTCTAACTCGCTCTAAAAGTACCTAAACGAACCTGAAAAAAATAACCAACCAGTGATTTCGATAGGAAATTTGCTCAGCTTTCCGATGGTGAGGTCCAATTTTTCGGAATTTTCCATTTTCATCTCGGAAAATGCAAGTCAATTTTCAAACTTGAATATCTCAAAATGCGTCCTTTTTTTGCGTTTTTTATTGTTTTCATGAAAGCTGAGGTCTTTTTACATAAAAAACAGTTGTTTTCACAGTGTAAAACGCATAATTTATATGAGAGATACGAGCAAACATAGTCGGCGCTCGGCCGTCCGGCCGCGCGACTCCCGAGCCTTGCGCGGCTCGCTGTAATCGCAACTCGCACAAATGACAATGTAATTCAACTAAAAAAATAAATAAAACTATAGTTTTTATGCGTTTTTTTCTCAGTTTTCTCGTGGTGCAGTCGGTTTTTTTGATAATTTTCATTTTCATACGAAAAAATGAACTTGACCTTTTATTTTCTATTCCTAGTTTCGTTTACCGTTCGTTCTTAGTTCGTTCACTCGTATCTCTCATTGAAATTATGATTTTTACTTTTGATATTTCGTGTGATAGAGTTGGTAATGAGTATAATTTATCACTTCAGTGGCGATACGGAAAAATGAAGTCGGTCTTTGTTTATCTCGTCATGCAAATCAATGCATAGTTTTTGCCAAAGAATTTCAACTTCTCTTACGTTTTGTTGCTGGTTTTTGGTGCGATTTTTTTCTATTTTTTTCTCGGGAAATGTATCATTTGATGAAGACATGGATGTGTATTTCGAAATGAAACTCTTGTCTGCTTGTGGAATGATCGTGTGGTATTGTAATGTACCTCGTATTGTTTTACATCTTTCAAATCTAGATTTTAATTCTAAAGACGTTTTTTCGTGATTTTCTTTAGCACTGTAAAAAACAGTTGTTTCTTTGCAGTACTTTGTAGACCAAGTAAACAAACTTTCAGGGGTATCTATGCGATTTTTTGCACTCACCTGCAAGCTTGCTCTTCTTGCCCCTCTCTTTAAAATAGCTCCAACACCGTCACAACCTCCTTTACCGCGAGAAGAAGCAAAAAAATGCCATTCGGCTGGTATTCCGAAATCTTCTTCATGGTAAAGAGGTTTTCAAAATTACTTTTATTTTTAAAATGTTGCGATGCTCCATCAGAAAAATAAAAGATTTTTCGCGGTGTGAAATTATCTTTCAAAAATTTTGTAATGATTTTTTGGTACTCGAACACAGCAACAGTATCGTGGGTGATGACGTCATTTTTATTATATTATTTATTTATTTTTATAAAATATAATATAAAAGTAATAATTTAAAAAATTATAATACATATATTTTTCTTCTTTTTCTATATCTTCTGAAAAAAAAAGTTCCGATTAATAAATTAAATAATGATATAAGGTGAATAATCCAATATACTACCTTTTTATTGATATAGCCGCTTGAGCCCAATACAGATCTTGTGTATTACACGTCTCTATAAAAAGTAAAATATAATAGCATTAGTAAGTATGCAGAGGTATATGTCAACAGAGAGAGGTATTATATTACTTATGATGAGCGAGTATAAAGAGTTTTTATATATTGCAAGGTAACTGTTGAATTTTCACAGTGGAGCGCTTCGTCGCTCCTCACTCGGCGGCGCGTTGCTATTTTTCGTCTCCTTTGGCACGCGGTGAAATTTCAACGTCCTTGTAATATTATTATTTTTTGACCTTAATTATTATAATCAAGGGAAAGGTTCGAGAACACGCTGAGGTACTGCTATTTGTTAATGAATATTCCTGTTTTATTAATTTTATATCGCTTTGAAAAAAATGTAAATAAGAACAATGATTGAATAAAATTTTGTTGACGCGTATCTTGGGCTCGTCACCGTCCGTCCGTGTCGTTGCTATAGTACTGTCGTCAACGAATTATTCGTCTCACGTCAGTTTTCTATAACGGTGAATTTCCTGTAAGGAAAAATTGGGAGGATATACGGTGTTCGCGAGTTTCGTGGTTTGACCCATATACCCTTTGTTGACGCGCTGCCCGTAACTGCGCAGTTACGCGTACTTGCACGGTACGAGTACGTACGGAGGGGAGGTATCTCTCGCGGCCCGTTGTCTGCTTGTGACCCGTGCAGATACTATACCATTTTTTTCTCACACGTGCTTATGAATTTACACGTGTGTCGCGGAGGTTATGCGCGCTTATTCGGCGTTGGCTCGAATGATGGAAAATCCTCGCGAATTTAGGATATGCGCGGAAAATAAGCTATGTTTGTGCTTATTAATTATTAATTAATTCGCGAATGAAGGATATCATGTAAGGACGCGTACGCGAAACTTATATAATATTCAAATGAAACACTTGCATTGGGGTCGATGCTCCGTGCGTAGATGGATGTGGAAATCTCTCTTCCTCTCTGTGTCCGACGTCAGTACTGCAGTAGCCCGATTCTGTCAAACACTGGACAAAAGAAATTGTGACTCCGATCTGCTCTTTACCCGTCGCAGCGGTGGGCCTAGTCAAAAAAACTTTCCTCCGATGTGTTTATCACTTGTCGAAATAGACGAACAAGGAGTGATCTCGACTTGTTCTTCTACTGCACCTTCTCCGGCCGTTCAAGCATGGTCAGGTCTAGTAGTCTATTTCGACGGCACGACTTCTATTTTCCGCTGAGTTGACGAGTAGTCTCCAGGTCAGTCGGAAAAAGCATATCGGCTCTTTGGATAACTTAAAACTATCTTATGCCATATAGGCTAAAGTAAAGTGCTTACGTTAGGTAATTGTATTTTTCTTTTTCGTTTCTTAAGAAAATTTATTGGAGAATTTATATGAGACCTTCCTCCTCGATGCACGCGCCTTTTATACTCGTGGGCGACTGCCCTCTCCAAACCGCTCGAGCCGCGCTCTATGCAGCGCCGATACCGCATCCTCGCGTTTCCTTATTCGCGGCGAAAAAACGGGGCGAAAATTCTATTTCTCTCTCTTTCTTTCTTGGGCCCAGCATACGGTAGCGAGGGAAACAGGTGGGGCGCGAGTTCAGGTAGGGATACTCGTCGTCCCGGCCGATGCGCGCTCAGGAGCTTGCGCAAGTACTTGCGTGATAAACGCGTCTAGGTGTCCGCTGCCTTATCAGCGGGCGTTAAAAAAGGGTAGTTACCTTGCAATATATGACCGATTCTTTATGAAGTCAAATGGAAAACGCCATAAGCTATTTTGTTGTAAATTGTCCAAATTTTCAGAAAAAAATCATTCCAAAGTGATTGGAGCTACCTAAAAGCGTATAAAGTGGAAAATATTTGAAAAAAAAACAATAAACAAGAAATCTAATCGAGTTCGAACCGAAATTTCATTTCCAAAACTATGTAAAAAGGTTTTCAAATTTTAGAGTTTATAAAACGATTCAAAGAATGGATTATATATTAAACATCATTTTGAATGGAAAAAATCCTATCCACCTTTTACGAAAAAAAATTGATATGCGAAGGAGGAACAGACGAGAGAAAAAAAGACGGACAGGTCAGAAAAATAATATTAAAGCGTAGAAAGAGATATTTATAGAGGAAATAATAGAAAAAGTATTACTTACAGTGGTTTGTCGTACTTGCGCCAGCAAATTTTATAATTTTAAATAATTATTATTATCACTATACACTATCACTACACTTGGTTGTACTTTAAAAACTTAAGAGGTAGCACTTTAAACTTAAGAGTGTCAATAATATTTTTTATACTCTTATATTACACTATTATTATTATACACTTTCTGTTGAATAACTATTTTTTATTTTATAATGATGAGCGACCATCTTTTCATAACACCATTTTAGTTTTTTTTTATTTCTGATGCCATAGATTGCAACACGTTTTCTGTAATACAAAATTTATTTATAAAAAAGATGATTAAGAAAAAAATTGTTTTTTTAAAACACTTACTTCAAATCTTCGTTCTCTTTCGTACATGCCTCTAATTCCTCCTGTTTTCGTATCAAGTCTAAGCGCGCTGTGGATTTCTTATAAGATATGCCGTACTTAAAACAGAACGATAAAAAATTAATAATAATGTATTATTTTAATATATTAATAATATAGTATTTACCTTTCGCGGTACAGTTGCTTGGTAGCTTCTAAGGCTGCCTCCAGCATCATAACATGTACTCTCATATTAGATGCCTCGCAGCATCTAGATATCTCCTCATACGTACACCTGCTTGCCTGTATAAATAAAAAAGTTAAAAATAATATAAAATTAAATATATTTTTTAAATACTTACTACAGGACCGTTGAACACAAGCATACACCCCTTCCAACAATAAAAATGTTTCACTCCCTCGGGACTGTATATATATATATTGCTCCTGCATTGTGTTTTATCGTCGACTGATTAATGACAACTGACTAACTGTTGCCAATCCATCATAATTAAATTTATGAAATCCCTCCTTTCTTTAATTGAAAGGAGAGGAAAAAATGTACAAGAATGATATAGTTAAAGTTTAAAACCGCTGATTTTGTATATACAATATATAACAGCTATGAGGAGTATTACTCATACTATTTATTTCCTATATTGCTGACTTTAAATATGTTTTTTCTTGAAAAAGATGTACGGTAGTTTTTCTGATGATTTGTTTTGATAATACAGTATGATTATCATGCATTGTTTGTATTTATTGAAAAATGCATGAAGATGAGTTAATATATTTGTAGTAAAGAAATGTCCAGAAAAAAGCTTACTTATTTTGTTAGTATAAATATTTTTTCTTTAGCAAAACATTGTGTGCAGATTCAATTTTTATAATGTATCCACTAATTGATTATTTATCAAGGAAATTAGTCATTTAAAGACTGTAGAAGGAGAATAAGTAATTTTTCACATTTGAAATGATATAAAAGCTGACTCCTTGATGCAGAAGTTCATTTATGTTCACCACTACTTATAATGTGTTATATATTTTAAAAATGTTGCTGTCACGTCGCGAGTTCATAATTCTGCTTAGACAAATGATCGATATTGCACAGCAATACGATTCAAGATTTCGTTCAACATATTATAGAAATATGTTATTATAGAAACATATTATAGAATATATGAAGGAATTTAAATATTTGAGTCGCGGTTCTCTTCTTAGATGGACGAAAATTATAGTGCGTCAGATAAGTACAGGTGTTATCGCTAAAATCTATAGAAAAGGTGTCATCGATAACCAACAGAAAGTTGTATGTATTGTGCTTCTTAATGACAATCGTGAACAAGCTGAAAGTTTAAGTGATTTGATGAGTGCTTATCATACGTTTGCGGTAAGTAAAAATATTGGTTGTTAATTTATATGGGAGGAAATAAACGCTGCTATCATATAGTAATTAGTTTGTGCTTTAATATTTTAAAGTTCAAAAAAGAAGAGTTGAAGATAAATAGATAATCTTGACTGTTATCTAAACCAGGTAATTTATAATAGTTTATAAAGTTAATTTTTGCCTTTATATCATTAATAGTTTTTATAATTATGCTTATAATGTTGTTGTGATCAATAAAATTATTAGAGATTGTCCAAATCAACCAATAAAAGTAAAGATGACAATCTATAGTGTACGCATGTGGTGTGTTAAGCCACGTGACGGTCTTTAAAATATACATGTTAATTATGAAATCTAAGGACTATATTATTTATACTTTAAATAGCTAGCTTTATATAAATTTTTAAAGACTAAAGTAAATTATAAATTAATTTTTTATAAAATTGAAGAATCAAAGCGCGTGGTAGCGCTCCTCTAAATTTTATATTTGTTTAATTGATATATTTACCCTATAAAAATCATAGTAGGATTATTATTTAATTATTTATGTATAAAAGATTAACAATTAATAAAATATTTTTATTTATAAAAAAAATTTTTTTATTAGTAATTTTTTAATTTATAGATTAATTATAAAATTTGCCTCCATAGATGATGAAGCTTCAGTTGATTGGGATGAAGATGATGATGATGATGAAAATGAAGTAATAATATTAACCGATGATGATGAACATGCATATCCGAGTACAAGTAGAGGTGTTGATGAGAATTATATACAACCAACTACAAGTGGTATATATTTTAAATGTTTTTTATTAATAGGTCTGATTAAATATGAACTATAAAATTTATTTAAACAGGTAATCCGATTACCACGCCTGACAACGATCAACGGGTACCCGTTACCATAATAGATTTAAGTGACATAGAGGATGATAACAGTGGTATATATTTTCAATTCAGTTTAATTAATGTGTCTGATTCTTATGTTAATTAAGTATTTGCTTAAATAAGGGAACCTCGGAAAACACCGCTCATTATGCTGGATTGGCATGATAGCGCATGTGATCAACAGGTACCGGTTATTACGATATCTGACGATGAAGAGCAGTCAGAATTGCCGATAAACCAACCAAATCGTATGATGGGCCCTTTTTATCCAAATGAATTCAAATTTTGGGGCCAAAAAGCTAAAGCACCGTAAGCCTTGCTACCGCAGTAAGCCTGATAAACGCGGCCAAAAGGCTAGCCCCAAAAGGCTAGCATTATGGCCCGCGCACGGATAAGATCGTTGACCAACGCCACGGGATGCCACGCGTGGATAATAAGCCTCATAGTAATTGATCAATCAGTCGTTAGCATGTCGCTGCCATGGATACATCCCTGGACTTCCATGCTGTGTGGTCCAACGGGTTGTGGCAAGACATTTTTTGTTAAGAAATTTTTGAAAAATATCGACCGCATGAGCGATACACGTTTTGAACGCATCATTTTATACTATTCAGAATGGCAGCCAGCGTATCGCGAATTGGAGGTTGATAATATCGAGTTTCGCGGGGTTTGCCACAAAATTCCGACTACGCTGGAGATCCACGGCCCAACTAATCATCATCGATGATCTAATGCGCCAGTCGTCGTCCAACGTTGCTATTTGTGATCTTTTTACAAAAAATAGTCATTATAATAATTTGAGCGTGATCTATATTACGCAGAATTTATTTCACCAGGGTCGCGGGCAACGCGATGTTTCGCTAAATTCGCATTATATTGTAATTTTTCGTATTGTTCGCGACCGCGGTCAGATTCAACATCTGGCGCGCCAAGTATATGTGGGGAGGTGCCCCTACTCTCACCCTCCATGCGCGTGGGTCGGCGCAGTGCGCCGAGCAATCAGTGTAGCTCAGACAGTGAGCAGAGAGGACCTGAAAATAACCTGATCAATCAATTGTTCTACTCTTTTGCTCCTCCGTAATCATTCACAGGGCGATCGACCTTCTATTCGATCAATGGTGACCCCGACGTGATCAACACGCTGATCACACGAAAAAAAAAAAAAAAAATTTTTTTCAATCGAATAATCGCGACCGCGGAGTGCGAAATTTCATTCAGTGTCCTTCTCCCTACTCGACCAGGCACGCACGGCGGCCATCTTACGCGCGCGATTTTTGTTACAAAAAACCACTCGTGCTTGACTCTCCAAGGCCGACAGCAACAAGTCCGGACCGGCATCATCATCGCGCGTCGACTCTTCTTACGCGCAACGGACGGCAACGAGCCGCGGCCACCAGGACATCGCACGTCGGCACCTGCCACGGGCGGACATCTTGTCGTCGTGCTCCTGATTTTGCCACGCGCGGCCACCGAGTCAACGCACGTCGGTCTTGCCACGCGCGGCCTACGTCAACGAGCAACATACACGCGTCGATCTTGCCACGCGCGGCCTACCTCGACGAGCATCGACGAGCATCATCGCGTCCTGGCTTAACCACGTGCGGCTACCAGCGCATCGAGCACGTGAGCAAAAGCCTCGTGCAACCGTTTGCGCGCCAATCCGCCATCTTGACCACCTCCAGCTTCTTCTCCCAACTCGAGAAGGGGAGGCTCTTCCGGCCAGCGCACAGCGTCCCTCCGGAAGTTCACGCGCAGCTCGGCGGGCTCGGCGCACACGGCTACTGCAACCCGGCGTACACGCTGTCTCACCACAGTGCCGCGTGCAGCAGCACTCAACGGCTGCTCCGTTCACCGTGTTTGGCGCACACCCACACGGCAACCCGGCGTACACGCTGTTTCATCACAGCGCCGCGCGCAGCAGCACGCAACGGCTGCTCCGTTCACCGTGCTTGGCGCACACTTACACGGCAACCCGGCATACACGCGGGTTCACGACAGTGCCGCACGCAGCAGAACGCAACGGCATCACACATCAAACATCGCAGCTCGTCCGGCGTCAGGCAGCAGACAACTCGCACTCGCACATGACTCTTTCGGGATTTGAATTTCTTTTCGTTATTTTCAGGATCGTGCAGTGCCTATTAAAATAGTTCAAACATTTTTAGTGACATTTAGTGTATAAGTAGCGTAAGTTACGAGTGACAAGTGGTAAGTTTTGAGTTCCCTCGCCCCTCTTGCGTTGCGTCTCCGTGATCTTGGTGCGTATGTCAAAATTTTCTCTTGTTGCTCTGTCGTTCTCTGCCTACTTTGCTGTACTCCAATTGCTCTCGCTACCTTGGCTCAACAATTCTTCACTCATCTTCACAAGAAAAAATTTTTTTTCTTTTAAAAATCCTTTTTTCTTTTAAATTTTAGTCGCTTCATTGCATTGTCTTCTCTTCTCTGGCTGTTTTGACTCACTCTTAGTCATGAATCCAGAAGATAAGGACCCCCTCTTGGACTCCTCTGTCCTCACCAATGATGAGTCAGGAGAGTTAGATCCAGCGGTCTTGGCCCAATTCAAGGCTTATGAGAAAGCCATTGCAGCCCTCGCAGCTCAGGTGAAAACCTTGACACAGCGACTCGACAATCAGAAGCACAGAGCAAACCTGCTCTGCCAACTGGTCTGACCAGCTCCAGTGCTGCTGATACGAGCACTTCTACTGGCTCTTCAATCAGCCCCAATGCCTCTTCAACAGTGTCGACTCTCACCACGCAGTGTCACATACAGAGCACTTGCTCTTCGTGCACCAGCGCCCATTGGCCGGGGGCTTCCAATACACAAGCCTTCAACCCCCAAGCACAGGCTTTCATCCCTCATTCGCACTCACAGCCACCAAAGCTCGAACCTGGCTCTACTGAGGAATGCAAGCATCTATTGGCCCTTTACACCAGGGTGCTCCTGCACCCTCAGCACCCAGCTTAGGAGACTTGCACAACTCTCAGAAATGCATTCTACCCACAACAACTTTGTCGCCACGGGTCATTCCCCTTACAGAACCAAGCCTCTTCTCACGGACATGCCCACCTTTTGGCAGCATGATCCTCAACTCTGGTTCGACATGGTCGACAGTGAGTTCAGCCAGAATAGAATTACGAATGATCAAGCCAAGTTTCTCGCTGTGCTCAAGCACCTTGGCAGTCACATCTGCAAGACAATTTCTCCTGTTCTGCGTTCACTCCCTGAAACAGACAAGTACTGCAGACTCAAAGAGCATCTCATCAAAAAGTTTGCTCCCTCTACGCAACAAAAAATTGACTCGTTATTGAAAGAGTGTAAACTGGGCGACAAAAAACCATCTGAATTATTCACAGAAATGGAGGCCCTCGGGCAAGGCCACGTTCCTCAGGCCACTATACTACTTTTTTGGTATAGGCTCCTGCCAAATGATATGGCTATACAGCTAGACGACGCCGTCACTCGTCAGGACGCACAGTCTGCTGTGGAGAAAGCAGATCGAATTCACCAGCGACTGAGGTTTCCTGACTCACACATCTCAGCCATCGCCAGTTACGACACACTGGACGATGCGAGGCTCAATCAAATCACTGAGCATCTCTCGGATAAAATACTGGCAGTTATTGAATCTAAAACGAAATCCAGACAGAATCGCTCTTCAGATTCTTCAGGCTCTCATCAACGAGCTCGCTCTCAGTCTAGGACAAACTTTGGTCCAAACAAAGACTTGTGTTTCTATCATTTTAAATTCAAAAACAAAGCAAAAAAATGCACAGACAATTCCTGTGCAGCGAGCAAGTATGAAAAAGAATGGCAAGCTGAAGAAAAGCCTAAAAAATCCGCCCGGCTCGACATGTGTGAGACTCGGTTACAGGGAATCATAGGTTCTAAACGTTTGTTCATCAAGGACAAAGTCCTAGCTCTTGTCTTCTTGATTGACACTGGAGCGGAGGTCTCAGTGCTCCCAAAGGATGAAAACAGCACCTTGTCTCCCTCTTCGCTCACCTTACACGCCGCGAACGGCACCCTCATTCACACTTATGGCGAACGGCTGGTCAACATGAACTTCGGCTTTCGTCGTGTCACGCGCTGGACGTTCATTTGTGCGACGTCCCATACCCAATCATTGGGGCGGACGTGCTTGCACACTTTGGTTGGCTGCCAGACTTACAGGCTAAAAAGCTCATCGACAAAGTGTCAAAAATTTCGGCTCAAGGCCACTTGGCTGCCGCACCAATCACTGGCATAAGCCTGATTGACCCGCAACATCCCTTTGCATCAATTCTCAGCCAGTACACCGCACTCTTCAGCTCACAGACCGATCCTAGTGTTCGTGCCTCTGGAGTTTTTCATTATTTGCCGACTTCAGGTGACCCTATCGCCCAACGCCCTAGGCGTCTCACGCCTGAAAAATTAAGAGCAGCGAAGCACAGTTCGCAGCATGGTGCGAAGACGGGACCTGTCGCCCTTCAGACAGTCCCTGGGCTTCGCCCATACATATTGTACCAAAAAAATCACCGGGTGAGTTTCGAGTATGCGGCGACTTCCGTAAACTCAACGCGGTGACTCAACCGAATAAATACCCGGTGCCAAACCTTCACGACTTCACGTCGATACTACACGGTACGTGCATTTACACGACCTTAGACCTGTATCAGGCCTTCAACCAGATACCCATGGCGCCCGAGGATATACAAAAGACAGCGGTTATTTCTCCTGTAGGCCTGTTTGAATTTTTATTTATGCCATATGGTTTGCGTAATGCATCACAAACATTTCAGCGTTACGTAAACCAGGCACTTGGTGATTTCGACTTCGTCTTCATTTACATCGACGATGTTCTGATAGCCTCAAACTCCAGAGAGGAGCATGAACTTCATCTAAGAGCAGTCTTAGAGAGACTCAAGCAGCACAACCTGCGCCTCAATTTAGCAAAGTGTTTTTGGTCAATCGGAAGTAGTCTTCTTATCGCACTTGGTCAATGCAAACGGATTTTCTCCTCTTCCCGACAAGGTACAGGACATACAGCACTTCCCGCAGCCCACGAACATTGACGAACTCAGGCGTTTCTTAGGCCTTGTCAATTTCTATAGAGCGTTCGTTCCTCACGCTGCTGAAATTCTTGCGCCCCTGAACAAACTAATTGTCGGCGCTAAGAAAAAAGACACGACGCCGATCCTCTGGTCCCCTGAAGCCGACAAAGCTTTTTGCCACAGTAAACAAGCACTCACCAAAGCAACAGCGCTAGGCTTTCCCAAAGAGAATGCTCAAATACGCCTGGTCACAGACGCCTCGACCATCGCGGCTGGCGCAGTCCTCGAGCAGCAAACCGACTCAGGCTGGCAACCGCTAGGCTTCTTCTCAAAAAAATTTACATCGGGCCAGAGGAAGTACGCTCCCTACGACCTCGAACTCACGGCCATATTTTTAGCAATTCGGCATTTTCACCATGAGCTAGAGGGTCGTGAGTTCCCGGTGTATTGCGACCATAAACCTCTTCAGTATGCCTTCTCTCAGGCACCTGAGCATGCTCCCCTAGTTCGGCAACGGCAGCTGGCCTACATCTCGCAATACACCACCTGTATCAAATACTTACCTGGTGCTGAGAATCCGGTGGCAGATGCGCTTTCTCGCCTCTCCAACGCAGAATCGCCCTCGCCTCATTCACGTGACGCTTTGCAAGTCGATGCCATCGCTCTTCCGACGACCTTCTCGCTCGAAAAGCTCTCGGAAGAGCAAAGCAAAGACGAACAACTTCTGAACATCCTCGCTGATAAAGATTTCCCACTATCTTTACAGAAAGGCATGTGGCCCGTACAAGATCGCTCGATCCCCATTTATTTTAACATTGACAATGAAGCTCTTCGTCCTTACGTCCCTCGCAGTATGCGCAATGAGGTGATTGAATTGTTTCATAAGCTTGCACACCCGGGCCCTTTGGCCACGTGCAAGCTCATAGCTAGGAAATATGTCTGGCCCAAAATGTCAAAGGACGTGCAAAGTTTTTGCAAAACTTGCATACAATGCCAACAGGCAAAAATCTCGAGGCACAATAAGCTGATCCCAGCAAAATTCACTCTACCAGACGCTCGCTTTTCACATGTCCATATTGACATTGTGACGCTGCAGGAGAGTGAAGGCTACGTTTATGCACTTACGATGATTGATCGTTATTCTAGATGGCCAGAGGCCACGCCCCTCAAGGACATGCACGCAAGCACTGTTGCTCGTGCGTTCATCGACACTTGGGTCGCGCGTTTCGGCGCCCCTGAGATCATCACCTCAGATCAAGGCTCACAATTTGAGTCAGAACTCTTCACAGAACTTTGCAAGATTCTTGGCACCGTTCGTGTGCGCACCACCCCCTACAATCCTAGGTCCAACGGGATGATTGAGCGTTGGCACCGCGATTTTAAGACGGCTCTGATCGCCTACGAAGGCTCGGACTCTTGGACGCGAATCTTGCCCATGGTAATGCTCGGACTGCGCACCAGAATCCGCTCGGATATAGATGCCAGTCCAGCAGAGGTCCTTTTCGGCACCACTCTACGCCTGCCAGGCGAGTTCTTCTCGGACCACAGCACTGAGAACGACAGGCAACTTTTCACCAAAGAGATTCGACAGTTCTTGAGGAGCTTGAGACCTATTCCGGTCACTCTTCATGAGAACTTCAAACCTTTTGTTTTTAAAGAGCTCAAGGACTCATCGCACGTATTTGTTCGCGCAGCTCCCATTAAGAAAGCTCTTGAGCCCCCATACCTAGGTCCCTTCAAAATCAAGGCTCGACCTTCAGAATATTTCTATGTAATCAACGTGACCAATAACAGGGGGGTAGAGGAGCTCAAAACGGTTTCCACGAGTCGCATTAAGCCAGCTCATGGCACATTCGAAGACATCGACAACTGCGTGCCAAATTTGTTACAGCCTGACGCGCAGACTGACGAAGCAGCCTTAGTCGATGACTTCGACGATAAATTTAATGATAAGCACAACATAGTCTTAGCTCCAGATGTTCCTTTCGCTAGTCAAAGACAAAAAGCCAAAGTCACTAAGCCTAAGAAAACGACCAAGACAATATTAAAAACCAAGAAAAGCTCTGAGAAAGCTCAAGGTTCAGCCAAAAATAAAAAGGTCAAATTCCACCCTGAGCATTCCTATTCTCAAAAATAAATAGACCTTATTCTTGTTTATTGCTAAAAGTATGTTCTATTTTTATATATTGTAATACTATTGCTTCGAGGGGGTTCGTGGTGTTGCCACGTAAGCGAATTACCATACATGCAATCACACACACAGGCACGCTGGGGGTTGGGCGGAAATAACCACTCGTAGAGGCAGGCAGAATTAAGTAAAATAAAATAAGAGTTTATGAAGATAATTATACTGGGGTTGAAATATAATTGGGCCTATGGGCCAGGTATACAAAGTACGAGTGGGCTTCCGCCGAACCGGGCGTGAACGGGCTTGCGCTGAGAGAGAGATTTAGTGGACGCGAGATCGACGAACAGGTACTCACCGGCGGTTGTCGACACTCTATTTCGGCTTCGGGCCCACGTTCCACAATCGGAGTTCTTTGGGCTTGCACGGCACAATAGAACTGCACTGAACCAAATTCGGACTTATTTATAAAGGGCTCGAAATCACTTTCCAAAGTCACAATCAAAGAGCAAGTGAGTCTACGCTAAATTAGTTTCAAAATCAATCGCGTGTACCCGTGCCAATTGCCGAAATAGCAGTCCTCTCTCCGTCGCGTCGCACGGCCCGCGAGCCGTTCCGAACTCTCTCTCGCTTCCCCCTCTCAGCGCACGCCGGCCGCACTCGGCTCGTCGCACGGAAGACGACACAGTTGTCAGGCTCTTCTGCCTCGACTTAATCTGCTAGGTGTAATAAATAGTGCATTAGTTAGTTGTATTTAATATATTATAATCATTTGGGCCTTTGCCTCATAAGCGGGAGAGAGAGAGTAACGGATATAATATCCGTTACACCCCCTCCCCAGATGCTGGGTAGCCTTGTGGCGTACCTGCTCATCGATCTTCCTCTCTCTCACTCCCGTCAAACATCCATGCTTGCATACAATGGCTAATTTTGGGGCAGATTAGAAGGAATATCGCACGATTTACTTTATTTTAAACAGGTTGAACCTTTTCGGTTTATTTATTTAAATACGCTTTTTATCATTATATGAAGGTTTACAATCATACGTTTTCTTTATTCTGATTCTTAAGCTTACTGTATGAGTGGATTATGTATTTATTTATTTTTATTTTTCGGCTCTGTGCCTATCCTTAAACTAAATTGAGTTTTTTATTCAGAGTACATGGGCTTTATAGCCATTGTAGGTAAACTACTTAGGAAGTTAAGTAAGAAAGTAAAAAAAATTGACATGTGGAGAACAGGAAAATTAATACAAAAAAAAAATTAGTACATATGAGAGAAATATGTTGATCTTCACTCTTCTTTCTTCTCCGTGAAATTTCTCTCCAGGTAGTCGGACACGTAGTGGAATTCTCTTGCTGGGCATTCTGCTGGCCTGCGTACGCCTAGTGTACCGCATTTGACGCATTTATATATCCGGCCGTCTGGTCCGCGCGTTGGCTTGTTTGCCGCTGTGTCGGCGAATTGGATTTCTTTTAGCGACGCCTCGTAAGCCTTTCGGGCCTGCAGCATGTCTTCTCGAGCTCGAACTGCGGTTTCTTGTAGCTGCTTTTCGGCCATCGCTTTTTGCTGCTTCGCTTTTTCTAGCCTTTCGGCTCTTTGCCTGTCGATTTCTTTCATCATGGCTTTTTCTCGCAGAAGCTCGCGAACCGTGGTTCTTTCCTGCCTATAAGTAGCTACCTTGTCGCCCCATATTTCTTTGATTTCGGCTCGTTCGGCCCCGTATTTTTCCACGAAGGCTGCATATTGGCTCAGTGCCTTGCCTTCTTCTTCACGCACTTTACAGTATTTTTCACGCACTTCTTTCAGCTTGGCGGCAACTTCTGCCCAGGCAATGTCCTCCTCTTGGGCTGTTTCGGCCTTTTGTTCGGCTTTGTTTTCCGTTTCGGGTACCTTTGTCGTGTTTTCTGGGCGAGGGATCGGCTTCTCGGTCTCTGCCGAAGTTGGCGGGGTGTCGCCCGTTTTCGAGGTTAGTTTAGCCTCCTCTTTTGGCTGCTCGCCTAGCTTGGCTTCCTCGGCAATGGTGATGTTGATAGCCTCTTCAGGGCTTTTCAGTTCGTTGTCGAGATCTTCTTTTACACTCTGATTCCATTGCAACGTTGCTGCCCATTATAAGGTTGTTCGCACGATTGCTGTTTGAGAGTGTTCGCACTGCACGTCTCGTCTCGAAGTCAAACTGTGTCTGTGCTCGTCGCCCTTTGTTCGCTTCGTTGGCTCTGCGCGCTCGCCGCGCCGCCGCTTGCCTGCGTGTTCGCTGCTCGGAGCTGTTCTTTTCTGCGTGCAGTTGCCCTCGTAGTTCGGCGCGGAGTTTGATTTTCGCCTTCTGCCGCGTCGGTCACGTCGCTTGGCTCTTTGCGTGTCCTGGCTTTTTGTATGTTTCGCGACCGTGTGTTGCTCCGGCTTTCGCGTTGTCATAGGCTTTTTTCGTCCGATGTTTTTGAGTCGGTGCGTTTGACGATCAGCGTATTTTTCCTCTTTGCCTTTTTGATCTTTTGTGTCGTGGCAAGTTTTGTATTGCCTTCTTCGGCGCTCGGTTCGATTGCTTCGCAATTCGTGTCACACACTTGGGCTTCGCGGCCCGATGATTCGTGAAGCTCGATTTGTTCGCGTACTGTCTCGTGCACTTGAGCTTCGTCGTTTACTTCGCTTATTTCTTTATTATTGGCGTGTTTGCCCATTGCATCGTGCATTTCGGCTTCGTTGGTTCCTTTTCCATTTGTATCGGCGAGCTCGTCGCTTACGTTATGCGTCTGGGTTGCTGAGCCTGTCGCTTGCATCTCGTTTCTGAATCCGTTTCTTCTGTTTCTTCGATCGGCTGGATGAGTGGTCTCAGAAATCTGACGTGTGATTGACCTACACTTTCGCCCTGATCGTCTACGAGTTCGTATACAACGCTGCCCACTTTCTCTGCGATGGTAAATGGCCCGCCGTTGCGCGGCGTGAGTTTCGCCGCGATATTATTTGGCGCTGATGACTGGACTCGGTTTTTCAGCCACACTTGATCGCCAACTTTAAATTCGACCTCGCGTGTTTCTTGTTGAAGTATTTCGCTTGTCTGTCTTGTGCTATCGCTATGCGTTTGTTGATTACCGCGTAATGGTCGTGTAGCCTATTTAGATGGCTTTTCCATTCTTCTTTGGCTTCCAGGTCGAGGTTGTCGTTGCCTTCTTCTTCTTCTCGATGGCGTAAATTGTCTGCGATTTTCGGCTGTCGGCCGAAGTTTAGAAAGGCTGGGCTCGCCCCCGTCGTTTCTTGTACCGCTGTGTTGTATGCGAACGTAAGTTCGGATACGTTTTCGTCCCATTTCGTGTGATCTTTTTCCAAGTAACATACTATCATCGTTTTGTAGGTACGGTTGATTCTTTCAGTGGGATTCGCTCGTGGGTTGTATGGGCAAATCAGAAATTGTTTTACGCCGCTTTTTTCCAAAAATTCGGTCATCAAGTCGTTGCGAAATTCAGTTCCGTTGTCCGTTAATAGTACGTCGGGCACGCCAAACCTCATGAAAATTCGGCTGTATAGCCT
Organism: Trichogramma dendrolimi; assembly: GCA_034770305.1. Taxonomy (NCBI): domain Eukaryota; kingdom Metazoa; phylum Arthropoda; class Insecta; order Hymenoptera; family Trichogrammatidae; genus Trichogramma; species Trichogramma dendrolimi. The sequence goes on from JAPMIB010000211.1 coordinate 148,242, forward strand.
TTGTGAGATAGTGGCTCCGTTTGCCTTTTGTATAGGTATACTCTCGACGTATCTAGTAAACATGTCCATGAAGATTAATAAATATTTATTTCCGGCCGAGCTGCGGGGAAAAGGGCCTGTTATGTCGGCTGCTACCATCTCCCACGGCTGTGTTATTTGCCTACGGCCCATGAGGCCGCCTGGTGCGAGTTGTTCTACTTTGCACTGTTGGCAGATGAGACAGTTTTTTACGTACTCGTTGACTTCTTTCTGCATATTAGGCCAGAAGTATAATGCCGCTATTCGCAGGTATGTTTTTCGACTGCCCAAGTGTCCCGATGTGAGTTCGTCGTGTCCCTCGTACAAAGCTTCTGCGCGCTTTTCTTTGGCAGTACGAGTTTCCACGCTTCTCCTTCTCCCATTGCTCTTCATCGTCTCTGCTGGGCTTGTATCGGTATAATTTCTTGCCGACTATTTTCCAGTCTGGGTAGGCATTTGCTTGTTGCTGCACTACTGTGTACATTCTATCGTACCATGTGTCATTGCTTTGCGGTTTTTCTTGAATGGCCGCAATTTCATCTTGTGGCTCTTCGTGCATTCGAGACAAGGCGTCTGGCACGTGATTTAAGGCTCCTGGCCGATATTCTACTGTGATGTCGTACTCTTGTAGTTCCAGTGACCATCTGGCCAATCGCCCTGTTGGGTTTTGCAGCTTTTGCAGCCATTTTAGGCTTTGGTGGTCCGTAATTACCTTGAACTTATATCCTTCATATACGGCCTAAATTTTCGAATGGCCCATATCACTGCCAGGCATTCTCGCTCTGTGACTGAGTAATTTCTCTCGGCCGGCGACATTGTGCGACTCGCAAATTCCAATACTTTCTCTTCGTCGTTTATTCTTTGCGTGAGCACGGCTCCGAGGCCTGTGTTACTCGCATCTGTCTGTACTACGAATACATCGTTGCCTGATATTGGTCTTGCTAGCATTGGTGCTGAGGCGATCATTGCCTTCATTCGGCCGAAGGCCCTTTCTTGTTCTTCGGTCCAAATAAATTTTGTATTTTTTCTTGTGAGTTTTACAAGCGGCTCTGCAATCGTTGCGAATTTCTCGATGAACTTTCTGTACCAGGATGCCGCGCCTAGGAACGATCTTAGTTGCTTCAATGTTCTCGGTGTCGGGAAACTGACTATCGGTTCGATTTTCGTTGGATCTGGTCGATAGCCGTCCCTGTCGACGAGTACGCCTAGGTATCTGACCTCCCGGCAACAGAAGTGGCTTTTTTCTTTGTTGATTGTGAGGCCTGCTTGTGTCAATCTGGCCAACACTTCTTCTAGGACCTTTTTGTGCTGCTCGAATGTTTCCGTGGCCACGATTATGTCGTCGAGGTACGCAAAAGCATGTGGTTCGAGCTTTGGGCTTATAATCTTGTCCATTAACGTTTGAAATGTGGCTGGGGCCCCTGCGAGGCCAAATGCCATTTTTACGAATTCGTATAGGCCTCGGCCTGGTACGGTAAAAGCTGTCAAGTGCCTATGCTCCTTTTTGATCGGCACCTGGAAATAGGCTTGCGACAAGTCTAATGTCGTTATATACTTAGCCGCTCGCAATTTACGCAGTATACTGTCCATATGCGGCATGGGTCTCGCACTTACTTTCGTTGCCGCGTTAAGTTTCCGATAGTCTATGCAGAATCTGTACTGGCCGTTGGCTTTCTTTACCATTACTATCGGGCTTGACCAACTGCTCGTTGATGGCGTTACAATCCCTTGTTGAGCATATTTCGAGCTGTTCATACATTATCTCTTCCATCCTCTGGGATACCGGGTAACACCGCTGTTTGATGGGCTTCTCGCACGTAACTTCTATCTCGTGTTCTGCCCAATCTGTACAGCCTAAGGGCGCGTCTGGGCCCAAGTCTGGCAAGGTGCGAGCCATTATTTCTTCGAGTTCGGCTCTCTCTTCGGCTGTTGAATCCTGCAGGCCTATAGCTGATATGCTAGGTGGCTTGGTGGCTCGATTATCGAACTCCACTTGGCACACTTTGATATTGTCGAAGTACAATTCGTGTGTTCGTGGGTCCACCATAGCGTAAAATATCACGAACCAATTTGCTCCGAGTACGCAGTCGTAATCGAACGAATCGGCAATGTAGAGCACGACTTCTTTCGTTTTTGATGCGACTGTCAAGTTCATCTTGGCTTGTGCTGTTATCGCTAGACTTTGGCCGTTCGGCCCTGTGACATTAGCACCCATGAACGGTATAACTTCAATGCCTAGATGCGTTGCGATTTGTAGGCCGATCGGGCCTAGGCACGTACGCGATGCGCCGCTGTCTATGAGAGCTCGTACTCGAAATTCTCCGAACTCGGCTACTGTCCACCATCGTGGGTATGCCGGTAGTGGTAATTTGTGGTCTACCTTTTCGACCGAAGCAGTTGAGCATTCACTTTGATTGTCCTCTTGGCTTACCGTGATATCGTCTAGATTGGATTTATAGTCAGAGGTCTCTGTGACTGCCATAGGAGCGATTGCGACCTCATTTAATTGCTCCTCGGCTCGTTTCCCGAGCACGCTGGGCAAGTGGCCCATATGTATCCTGGCCAGGCGCAACCATGACAATACGCTCTTTTCGATGGTCCGGGTTCTTTATCTTTATTTGCCTCGGACTTCGGCTTTATTTCTTGCCGTTGCCTCGTTCTGTCGTAGTTATTATCCTTTTTCGGCGAGCTTTTCTGGTACGGCTTTTTTCCTTTCGTCGACTGCTCATCTTTCCCTTGTGCCGGCTCTTTTGTTTTGTTGCTTCCATTGCTTCTAGCCGTTTAGAAATATTTCCTAGTATTTCCAGGAACGGAGCTGTGTCGAGCGACGTGTGGGTTTAGGGGCCATTGCCGCAATCGCTGTGCTACTCTGTGGAGCTTGGCTGTCTTTTTTCCTTGGTTTGCATGCAAATTCGCTCCAGAATACTTCTTCCGGCGGTGGTGGCTCTCTGAATGACTGCTCGTCTTTTAGTATTCTTTCCTGGGTTCGCGCCAGGTCGACCAGTCTTGCGACGCTTGTCACCTGATCGCGTGGTATCAGTTTTCTGAGCTCCGGCCGCATGTTCTGGTATAGTAGCTCCAATTGTTGCTGTGGCGACCATTTGCCCTCGATTTGATTCATGAGAGCTTGCGCGCAGATGATGTATTCCGCTACCGGCTCTTGGCTTCCTTGTGTCCTTGTGACTACTTCAGCCTGAAGTCGTTCTTGGAAATATTGCGTTATGCCGAAGTATCTTCGGGCTTCTGTGCAGAATTGGGCCCAGGTTTGGCATTCGTTTTTGTTTATTCTGTACCATCGTAGGGCCATTCCCGATAATAGTTCTGGCATTGAGCCTAGCACGTCTATTTCGGATAGCCTCGCCGATTGTGTGCACTCCTTTACTCGCCTTAGAAATTCTTCGACGTTCATTCCTGTCGATCCGTTGAATTTGAAGTTCCACGATCTAATCGTTTTTCCTAGATCCGTTGACGTAAAGATGCTTGGCCTGTCCGTGAGTACTGAAGTTGGCGCGGGGTTGTTTTGCCTCATGCCCATTGAAGGTCCGTTAAATAACGCGCCTGCTTCTCCTGGGTTTGTTCTGTATTTGTTCCCGTCTATCGTCGGCTCGTGCGTTGTCGATTCTAGTGATGGCTGGAAATAGCGTATATCGAATGTGTCGTTGACTTGTACCTTGCGCGGATCGACCCACGAATTTCTTTCGGCTTGGTTGCTCATATTTTCGGGCGGTGGCCTAGCGATCTTCGTACTTGTCATAATACCTGCGGTGTGTTGTTCCATTTCTCTTTCCATTGCTTCGCATCTTTCAGCCGCCACTCTGATTCTGTCCAGATCTTTGGCTGTCGCCGATAATACGCTGTCGACGTAGGCCGTCACTTCTTTCGGCATGAAATATATTTCGCCTTCTGGGCTTGTCCACGGTACCAGCTCTTTTCCTTCTTCTTGTTTCTTATCGACCTCTTTCGATTTTGCCATATTCGCTTTTGTCTCTTCTGCTTTTGCTATCTTTTGCACGAAAGTGTCTCTTCGCAGTAATCTCTTTGTTCTTTCAGCTTTGCTTTCTCTTGCTCCGGGAGATCTTCTTGCATGACGAAGTCTTCCTCGTTGTATTCTCCTGCTATATGTTTTAGAAATTTACAGTAGTCGTCGATCGCGTTACCCGTGCTACGAAGCTCCAATTCTTCAAAAGCTGCAACTAATTCATCTTCCGGGATGTTCCTTAGGTAATCGGTAAGATTGTAGGATACATTGCCTACAGTTATATTAGCGAGTGATTGATTCATTTTGTTGGTGCTTCGTAGGCGGTGTCTGCGTTCGGACTGTACAGAGATTACAATGCTTGATATACCGCAAATTTACCGTGTCGGTCCGGCGTTACGCGCTATGACCGATGTTTACGATCTTTCGGTGTCGTCCGGGAGCTCTGTTTGTTTGGCTTTTAAATGCCTTATCTTTTAATAGGCCTCGGCCTTTTAAAGTCGTTGCGCGCGCGATGTAGAATCGACTGTGTTCTGCTATAATACGCGGCGCGACGCCTCGCTTATCGGTTTACGGCTCTCTGCGGCTATTCGTCCCGATACAAACAGTTCGTGCGACTCGGAGTTTTCTATTTACTTATGTATATTCCCGACGTTCGCACGACCTTTCGCTGGACTATTATCACCGCGGTCTCGAGCAAATATGCCGATGTTCGTCTTAATCTTGCTCGCTGCGAGTATTCTTTTCTCGAGTCGAATTTTTGACAAAAATTTTCGATTTGCGCTTGAATCTTTCTTTTTCGCGGCTTGCCACGTCGAATGTGATTTGCAATGCTTAATTATTTTTACGATAACTATCGTTGGGCGCCATTTGTAATACTATTGCTTCGAGGGGGTTCGTGGTGTTGCCACGTAAGCGAATTACCATACATGCAATCACACACACAGGCACGCTGGGGGGTTGGGCGGAAATAACCACTCGTAGAGGCAGGCAGAATTAAGTAAAATAAATAAGAGTTTATTGAAGATAATTATACTGGGGTTGAAATATAATTGGGCCTATGGGCCAAGTATACAAAGTACGAGTGGGCTTCCGCCGAACCGGGCGTGAACGGGCTTGCGCTGAGAGAGAGATTTAGTGGACGCGAGATCGACGAACAGGTACTCACCGGCGTTGTCGACACTCTATTTCGGCTTCGGGCCCACGTTCCACAATCGGAGTTCTTTGGGCTTGCACGGCACAATAGAACGGCACTGAACCAAATTCGGATTTATTTATAAAGGGCTCGAAATCACTTTCAAAGTCACAATTAGAGCAAGTGAGTCTACGCTAAATTAGTTTCAAAATAATCGCGTGTACCCGTGCCAATTGCCGAAATAGCAGTCCTCTCTCCGTCGCGTCACGGCCCGCGAGCCGTCCGAACTCTCTCTCGCTTCCCCCTCTCAGCGCACGCCGGCCGCACTCGGCTCGTCGCACGGAAGACGACACAGTTGTCAGGCTCTTCTGCCTCGACTTAATCTGCTAGGTGTAATAAATAGTGCATTAGTTAGTTGTATTTAATATATTATAATCATTTGGGCCTTTGCCTCATAAGCGGGAGAGAGAGAGTAACGGATATAATATCCGTTACAATATTCTAAAGTAATTAGCAATTAAGTACATAAAGAGGGTCTGTGAACTAATCACATGTAAGTAACACAGTCAATCAAGACACCTTTTATATTTTTGTTTACACACTATGATTAAAAGTTAAAACCTTCTCTGCACTCTAAAAAAAAAAAAACTGACATAAGCCAGAGTTAAGCTAAACTCCTTATTATTATTTTAATAACTTATTGTAAAAAAAAACTTAAGACTACCTATCTTAAGTTTTTTTCTTTATCACCCCGTAGCAGTGGGGAGATGCCCCTACTCTCACCCTCCATGCGCGTGGAGTCGGCGCAGCGCGCCGAGCAATCAGTGTAGCTCAGACAGTGAGCAGAGAAGGACCTGAATAAATAACCTGATCAATCAATTGTTCTACTCTTTTGCTCCTCCGTAATCATTCACAGGGCGATCGACCTTCTATTCGATCATATATCCCGAAGATACTCGTTTTCTAAAAGAAGCCTACTGGGACGCAACTTCGCTCCCGTACGGCTATATACTTTTGGATCTAAAACAATCCACACCGGACAATTGTCGTTTTCGCAGCTGTATATTCCCTGATGATATATTTCAGTGTGTTTACGTACCAAGCAAGAAACAGATAAAAGGTGTCGATTCATCACATATGCTTTCAGTTTTCTCTTTGTGATGGCTCCGACGAGACGACCATTCGGACGAAAGAGTGCAGCAATACTGACTGCTCTCTATCATCTCAACGACGAGGAACGTAAGGCGCTACTCAAAAAAGCCAGCCCAACGTTAGTGAAAAATATTTGCGAGTGTGCTCTCAATGTATGGCTGGTAATAAACACTCAATACTACTCATAAAGCAAAGCTACGAAAGCACGCATGTTTTGCGTAAATTGGCAGAACCACGGATAAAATTAGCAAGTAAAAAAAAAATTCTCGTTCAACGAGGTGGTTTTCTTCCGGCTTTATTGGCTCCCCTAATTGGTAGTATACTAGCTGGAGTATTGACGCCACGTTAATCATATCATCATGGAACACGCAAAAAAATTAATTGTACTACCACAAGAGAGTATGGAAAGACTTAGATATGCAGCAACGGCTCTCATCGTCAAGAGCGTGCAAACACTCGCACGCCGCTCGAGTCTCGACGCAGAAATGAATAAAATTTTACACGATACCTTCTCTAACGAACGTGAAAAATATCATAGTTATCAACGGTATTACAACGATATCTACAGCTCAAAGATTCGACAACTAAGAAAATTGAAAAATTACCTAATATTACCGAAACTGATACTACAACAGCAGGTATCATAACACCTGAACCTATATCTCCAAAAAAACCAAACAGTTTTGATAGCGTTGTCATTGAAAGCATACCAAGCAAATTTCGAAATAACAGTAAAAATTTATTAAAATGGCTTTGTCAGCATAGTGATATTTCATGGTCTGATAAAGGTATTGTAACTATAGATGGCGCTGTAATCGCTGGAAACATGTTGGATCATGTTAATACTTTGATGCGTCAAAGAAAAGGCACACCACCCGCTGATATTACTCAGTTTACGGCTGCACTTCGTCGAGCATCGGTCCCTGCTGAATATATTGGCAATAAGCATTATAGACGCTACATTACGGAATCCTTGTATAATACCGATGAGGAGGAGGGAAGACATCAGCCAACTCGATATCACCAATAGGTACAAAACGAAAACGACGAAGGGTGATCTTACATTGGCGGAGACTGAATTTTAAACGCCAACACGATCAGAAGCTGTAGCAAATACAACTAATAAAAAAAATGGAAGAGGTTACAACTAGACATATCAAAATAATAACGACGATAAAAAAATTAATACGGTTGATTTTTTCATAATCTCATACCGTTTGAAATGTATCTTCCAAATAAAAAAAATTAAAAGATATGGAAATAAATCCTTTGGCTGATCGCGAATGTAATAGTAGTAGCAGTGATTACGAGCGGCTCTTGGCGGATGTGCTTTATTACGTGTGCTAGCTAGCGATACACCTTCAGACGAGCGTACACTCGCCATGCTGACGGTGCTGTATGGTCAGTAGATTATCGTTGAAAAATTGTTCTCGTCGATCAAAAAATGTGTTGTGAAGAAGAAGCAGCAGAAAAAAAAATAAGAAGAAACAAAAGTGTAAAATTCGTAATAAAGAAAAAAATGAATAAATTTGAGAATATATATTGCCACTGCCCTTTCAAATATTTTACAACGCAGCAATGGTCGTACACCCGTACTCTCACAAACCGACAAAGGTAAAGAATTTATCGCGCGTGAAACTTTGACTGCTTTCGGTAAAAAAAATATTCAAACAGAGTTGTACGAAGTCCCAACATCAAGGCAGCTATTGCTGAATGCTTTATTCGTACGATCAAAGAACGTATATGGCGCTATTTTACACATAAACGTACACGGCGCTACATGGATGTGTTGCCTGTAATTTTAGAATCATACAACAATTCGCGCCACTCCTCCATCAAGATAATACCAGCGAGCGTAAATTTACAAAATGCCGCAACAGCTAGAAAAAAATTAGAACAGCGATACGGTCATTCGGCACCTCAAAAGCTCAAATATAATATTGGTGATCTCGTACGCATCAGTCGTGCAAAGAACGCTTTTGCAAAAGGATATGAAGGTGGATGGACCGTGGAATTATTTAAAATTTACCGCATATCAACTGTAAGGAAGTAGGATTCCAACGCAGAGTCCGGCAGGAATCCTTCCTTCCTTTTCCTTTTCCTATTTTAATGTCGAGAGAGAGATCAACGCGAGACACGTTGATAATGCCCAATACTAAGGTTCGGCGCCGTGTATTACGTTTGAATTGCCGAACTAGCGCGAGAGAGTTTGAGCGACTCGTAGCGAGCCGCAGGTCCACGCGTGTTGAGTCGAGCAGACGAAAACCTGTCAAGAAGGAAAGGGCAGGCAACGACTGACGGGACGACTGAGTGAGCGGAGAGACAACACTCTGTGTTGGAAGGCGCGAGCGAATACATCGCGAGATATTTATTGTCGTACGTCGTGAAGTGTGAGTGTGTGTGACTACTGATTGGAAGGAGACCCTGGCTGCTCTCTCGTTCGACCCTCGCTTCTTTTGCAGTCCGCACCTGCCTAATCACAGCCCAATCAACCTCTTCGAGACAAACCAAGTCAACGAATGTAAGTCGTTCAGATCTCTCAAGTATTTTGCGCCATATTCTACTGTTGTTATAAGGCTCGATCTCTCTCGACTGCGTCCCGTATAGCTCGTCCCGCGACCTTTTTTAACTTCTGTACCGTTTAGCCGAGGTGGCCCCGAAGCTACATAAAGATTGTATCCATAAATTAATAATCGCGTGCCAAATTATAAAATAATATCGAAACACATTATTTGTAAGCGTACGTATTCGTGTAAGACATAACCGTTACGGCGTCACATTCGTGACTGGCGCCTACTCAATAAATCAAGCCTAATGTTGTTCTTCATAATTACGATTCGTAACTTTATTTCGGCAAATCCCTTTTCTACCGTTTACAGGTCTCTGTGGAGTCGCGCCAACGAAGAGTCTGCATCCCGAGGACTACTCCGTTACACAACAACTCGAGAGCCTTCCGTATATTTCTTAAAAGATTTGGCCGATGAGCCCATTGAAGGTTTCTTCTATGAACAGGAGCTAACTAGAGTACGCAAAGATCTGTCCAGTGCAGCATTTGAAATTGAAGAAATTCTAGATACAAGGGGTAAAGGTCGCCGAAAAGAATATCTCGTACGTTGGCGGGGCTATCCCGATAAATTTAATTCTTGGGAGCCAGCTGCTTCTCTGGAAAAAAATGAAAAATGAATTTTATGTCGTGCTACCAAGCAACAGCAGCATGAACTTCTTCAACAACAACACAACCAGCCATTATGTGACACAACTCTCTCAGCCAATCAGACTCGTTGGTGATTGGTGTGTCGCTCTCACAGAGATTCATATACCTTTAACTTTCCAGCATATTTCACACAACAGCAGATGGTTTTGTTGGAATTGAAGATATTAAAAACAACGACAAACTCGATCTTTTATTAGAATTGGTAATATTACCGAAAATATGGTTGCAGATAGCTATAACCAGGTAAAAATTAGCTATCTTGTCAGACCAGGCATTTATAAAAACATTGAAAAGCTTTTGAACGAAATCAATGAATTACCGTATATCCAATCATCTACAGCTCTCTGAAAATCCCGGACAGTATATACAGATTAAACGAATCTGTGGATTGGAATGTTGCCTCAACATATAATTTCATTTTCTAAAAATTATATCAAATTTTGGGTTTTGAAAACAGTACAGCAGGTATCACTCTAAAGGAAAAAGATGTATACGTCGGCACAAAGCCAGCTAATTTAATGGCTGCTTTACCACATACAATAATGATTTATACCGATATAATTGAACCAATTTTCACTGGAGACGTGCAAACACGTTTATTACGTATTACTTCTATCAATGATGAAAATCACTCATACGGATTTTCACATATAAAACGCTTTTCACCAGCCATGTATATACCTTTGCTGTATAATTCCTTTCAGACAATTGAAATAGATATAAGAGATCAACATGGACAAATACCATTCGATGGTGGGACGTTGACGGCATATACATTTCAAGCGGCTAGATTAACAAAAATGAATTACGACCACTTTATTCAATACGGTGGTGGTGGTGGGGGTATTGGTCCTATATATGTAGGCTCACGTTATCAACGCGGTCATGGTGGCATTGGCAGTTTCCTCGCGGCTTATTCAGACGCGTTTTACCAATACTGCAGAGCGGTGCCAAAGTTCTCGGGAAAGAAGCTTTGCGCACGGGTCTAAATATAGCATCGGACGTTTCTAATCAGAATACACCTTTAAAAGAAGCTTTTAATCGTATAAGAGAGACAGGAACAAATCTAAAGCGCGTGCCGAGGAAAAATTGGATAGTATGATGGCTGGCTCGGGCTATAAAACGGCGTTGTTGCCATCGAATCTTCAGTTGATCGAGAACATCGGTGGTGGTCAAAAGCGTCGAAAAATATCCAGACATAAGAAGAAACGAGTGGTTAGGAAAAAAAGAGCACAGCTACAAAGAAAAAAAACCAACAGTAAGAAGGAAAAAAAGACACGGACAACTCGTGATATTTTTGGTTAGAAACAATGTCTTTCCTACACTCGCAATCTTGTGAATGTTTAAAATCGGAATTGTTATTATTCGATATTCCACCTACTCAAACAACCGTCGAAGGATCTAATTGGGTTCATTATAAACCCATATCTTCACTCACAGATGATTCACCCATAGAATTTGTGGTACCCGGTAATGGCGAGGATTATATCGATTTAGCCCACACTATGCTAAGCTTGCGCGTTAGTATCGTTTTAAAAAATAACCTTTCGGCTGGCGCTACAGCCCGTACGTTGGTCCTATAAATAATTTCATGCATTCATTATTCAGCCAAGTCGATTGTTATTTTAATCAAAAGGCTGTCTCACCTGCTAATAATGCATACGCATACCGTTCGTATATCGAAACTCTACTGAATTATGGTCCTGATGCTAAAAATTCACACTTGAGTACGGTATTATGGAGTGCTGATAAGGCTGAAAAATGGACGACTGCAAGGATGATAATACGGGCCTGTCAAACCGTCGAGAACTTTTAAAGAATAATTCTATCGATCTTCTTGGTCATTTTCTCTGTGACGTGTTTAATCAAGAAAAACTCTTATTAAATGGTGTAGAAGTCCGCTTACGCTTAGTTAAATCTCGTGATAATTTTGTTTTAATGGACCCTGAAGGTGCCTATAAAATTAAAATTGACGAGGCTAATTTAATTGTACGCAAGGTAAAAATAAGCCCTAGCGTACAAATTTCGCATGCCAAAACTCTAATGAAAACAACCGCAAAATATCCCTTAACCAGAGTAGAAGTTAAAGCTATAACTATGCATAGTGGAATTCATGGTGAAACATTGGATAATATTATACTTGGACAATTGCCTAAAAGAATTATTATTGGTTTTGTTGAAAACAAAGCATATAATGGGGATAAAGAGTTAAACCCCTTTAATTTTAAACATTTTAATATCAATTTTTGTGTCTTTATATTGATGGGGTTCAAATTCCTTCTAAACCCTTACAACCTGATTTTACCGTGCGTCAGACATATGTTGACGCTTATCATACGCTATTTTCTGGTACCGGTATACATTTTCTCAATGATGGTAACGGTCTTTCGCGTTCTGAGTATCCCAATGGTTATTGCCTATTCGCTTTTGATTTAACACCAGATTTATCAGCAAACGCATTGACTCATTGGAATCTTATAAAGAACGGTTGTATAAGATTGGACGTACGTTTTGCTAAGGCTCTAACCTCAACAGTAAATTGCATTATTTATGCCGAATATGAAAATATTTTAGAAATCGATGCCTCTCGCCAAGTCGTTATTGACTTTTCTGTCTGAGCATCAGTCGTAAATCATCAGTGGTAGGTTCACGCATCTCTTTAATAATAAAAAAAATGGGAAATAAATTTGGTCATACGACTATCAAGTATGAAAAAACAAAACGCTCCAATTAAAGACGAAAAAAAAAGATGGTCGATATCAAACAAGCATGGCAAAAAAGGAAAAAGATAAGTGGAATCAAGACAAGATGTCTTTAAATACTCATTTACTTCCAGAGGCGTCTGGTGGGGTAAACAATAATGATATATAAAAAGAAGAAACGTCGCAGCTGAGCATACGTCAGTTGTAGTCTGACATTTGTTCACGATGGACGTGGTGATCGACGTGCAGTTTATCAAGAATTCAAAAATGAATATATTCCAAAAGAAGTGGCTATTATCTGCCTTGAAAATAATTTCACCGCTCATTGGATTGTTGCAACACCTCCATGCAAAAATTTACCTTCAGAAATCAAACGTCAAAATACCTGGCTTTTAAAAAATTTTCATGGATTAGATTATTACGACGGCGAAGTGTCTTTACGATCGTTAAACAATAATCTTAAAGAATATGCAAAAAATATTGGACAAATTTATGTACGTGGTAACGACAAATATTCTTATATATCAAACTTGATGGCTCGTGAAATTATCAACCTCGAAGACGATTCCAATTGCCCGTCATTCAACAAACTGCCTTGGGAGAATACGTACTGTCTGCACCACGCTTTCAAATATCCCTTTTTACGATATTCATGTTCTCTCAATAACGCCGCTCGCCTAAAAAAGTGGATAATACAACAGGCATTTATAAAAAATATATCTACGACAACTTATTTACACCAGATCAAGATGAACAGTTTGGAACTCTTAAAGAAGCTTTCGCTAATTACACACCACAGTGGGGGTATTTCCAGCCGATCAGATCCCGAAGGTGTGGACGAAACCGACAGCTTTTATATTTAATACAGATGATCATACAAAACCCGGTATGCACTGGGTATGTATTTATTTAAATAAAAACGGTGTTGGTCATTTCTTCGATAGTTATGGTATGCCACCTTTCATACCTCTACATATCAAGCAAATACGAAAAAATTGTAAACGGTATCGCTACAATACCATAAAATTGCAAAGTTTCACATCGGATGTTTGTGGTCAATATTGTTTAATGTTTTTATTTTATATGAGTAGTGGTCTGGGATTTCGCCGATTTCTCGCAAATTTTTCTGATGATTCAGAAAAAAATGACGACATTGTTCGAAAATTTATAAAATTTAAAAATGCTGACGATAATTTTAGCGGTGGTGGGGAGATTCGCTATACAAAATTCCAATTGTAAGATGTCATTAATATAACGCTGTATAAAAAGCGTGCCGTAACATCGAGCAGCAATCAGTCTGCTTTTAGCTTTGCTCAAATAAGAATGGCTTGTCACTACCCGATCAGTTGCAAAGTATTTGCTCTTAACAAATCCTGGACAAAAAAAAAAACCGCTGCCAATGTATTGGCAAGTAGCTTCCTCATACTTTTTTTTTAACTTGAAAATAATTTGGAAATTATAATCATCTTTTCTAATTTGTTCACAAAACAGTTTAAATAATAAATTATTTCGTTTGTGGAATCAATTGCCAACGTTCTTCTATTCTTTGATATATAATTTTTATCGAATTTTTTCACGATGACGTCAATTAATATAGTTCCCTCAAAAAAAAAATTTTTTATACCAGCGGCCCGAAAGTGACTACTTCCCTGCCGCTGCGCAAAGCGGGAAGAGCGACTTTCGGGCCACTGTGTATGAAAAATAGTATACAGGCCTATGCCGCAAAAAAGAGAGCCCCAGAGCACGTGTTTATCGGCCTCGGCTTCGCCCTCGGACACTAATTACACGTACTCTGGGACTTTTCTGTTTTTCGCGGCCTAGGGCAGTAATATACTATTGGAAATATTAATATCATCTTTTCTAATTTGTTCACGAAACAGTTTCAATCATAAATTATTTCTCAACCAATTGATACGAAAAAAAAAAACCGCTGCCAAGTTATTGGCAAAGTGCTTCCTCATTCTAAATTTTATTGTATTATATAATATTAACCTAATAGTGGATACTAATAATTTAAAAATCTATAAAAATTTTTAAAAGAAGTAATGGCCTGGCACATTGTCCGCTGTACGCGCGCTTGATCTATTTTTAGCCGCAGCACGCGAATATACTTGTACGTTTTGTAACGACGATCAATTTTTAAGTCCCGTTTTCTTCTATTTGGTCTT